>JAFVLL020013995.1:0-25994 GCA_021397915.2 Tor tambroides | reverse complement strand
ACAGTGGGAGATGCTCTAACCCCCACCCTGCGCAACACCAATCACCACCTCTGGAGCTCAACTTCACCACGGCTGACTTTATTTCACAAGAATGGCACAGGCATGGACAGACGCCCATGGGACGACGCACACTGACAGTGCGTCTGAGTGCATCGTATAGCATACGCTATAAATCTGTTGCGTTACCCGATGAAGTGTAAACTACAGTCTACAGCAAGCCTATGGGAGAAATACTGAGAAGCGGGCCTGAGAAAACTTTCACAGCCAAAGTGCACTCAGATCTCAAGCTGGAAGATGTAAGAAGTCACATGTCAGTTAGAATGACGATTAAGGCTGTTGAGTTTAACCTGGAAATCTTATTAGATACTGACTCCATCAACTACATCAGCAGTGACTGGGGTCGAAAAGAGGAGCAATTTAAATTAATTTAACGTATGAAATAAAAATAAAAAACACATATCAGAAATTGTAGCGTCATATACAAAAAAAAATATACCACTGATAAAGAAACAATACGTCATAAACAAAAGATGCTTTATTAACAGAACACAGCAAGACACCAATTTCAAGTGTGATGTTGTGCTTTATCGGATTTGAAGAGGGGCGTGTTGGGTGAACTGCATTCAGAATATTAAAAGAATTCCTTCGCTGACTAATTCATTGTCGAGGGTGTAAACAGAAAGCTATTGAGTTTCAGTGTGATGTTTTCAGTGCTGACTTTGCACCCATGTTTAGTTTGGGCTTATTAAACTATAATGAAGTTTCACAGAAAGCCAGATGGAAAAAGTGTGATGGCATTATACACTTGACTGGGATATTAATTCTTTACAATGTACCTCAGATGAAAACGAGGGTAACAAAACAAATTTAATTAAAACATATTTTAACGTGGTTTGCAACAAAAATCCAGTGTGTGCTACAAGCACAGTTCATGAACCAATAGTGCAGAGAGATCAAACAATCAAAACAAACCAATTCTGACACGAAGGCTGATTAAATCCCTGTCCTTCACAAATACATACTTCATATTCACTTATGATATTATATAAAACTTGGAACCAACTTTATATTAAGTGTCTTTAACTACTGTGTACTTACATTTAAAAAAAAAACAGTTTGGTACAATGTACTTATTGTATTCATACTGTACTGGAAAATACTTGTTCTGCTATTGAGGTGCAATATGTGTTACAGTATACGGATTCGTTGTGTGGTTAGGTTTAAGGGTGAGTTAAAGAGTGGGGTAGAGTCAATAGTGTAATTTTAGATTTTATAATTATAGAATAATTACAGAAAATAATTACCAAAGTAATTACACGCAGGTACTTTTTATATACAAGTACATAATATTGGTAACATAAAATTAATGTACACAAAAATGTACAAATGTATCATGTGCTTAATTTAAATATTAGTACAAAGTAGTTAAAATAAAATGGGTCTAAAGCTTAATTTTTTTATTATATATCTCTACTTATTTACTTTTAAAACAAGCAAGCACTAAATAAGCACTCATGCACAAGATCTTTTTTTTTTTGGCACTTCATTTCCTATTATACCATCTCTCTGTGTAGCTTGAAATATTGAACTAATCAATGAATCTACGGTGTGCTGGGCCCTGACTACTGGTTGTAAGCCTCTTAAAAGCCGAACAATCAGTGGGACAGACAAACATTCTTCCTGAGGTCATTTTCATGATGATGTACCGTGACCTGATTGCTTGCCTCGTGTGGCTCATAATTACAATGCTTGTCAGACACAAGCAATGAGCAACCCTATGAACACAGCCCCATTTAGCCTTTGACATTCAGATCACAGGTCGAGACATTGTGGCTTACGTTAGTACTGATTTTATCAATTTATATCTTTATCTATTGAGAAATATTTTAATTGTTAAATATTTATAATCAACATGCCTAAAACACTCTGTGAAGGTCAAAATGACATATCTTATAATGTTGCATTTAAGGTGAGTCTAAGTCACTTTACCGATAACTAAATGGCGGGCTACAGAGCCATTAACAGAGGCATGTGTAATCTTACAAGCACAAATACTACACTCTCTGCCTCTGGATGATTAGACTGTTCCTTCTCTGTGCATGTCAAAGTCAGCAGCTCTTACAGAAAAAAAAAAAAAAAGGATTTACTATGAACGCTTGTTGTACAAGTAAAGTATTTAAAGCACAAACTTTTTTTTATTTAACCTTCTTTTATAGTTTGTCTCTTTCCATAAGTAAAGTAAATAATAAAGCTGCTATTTTAAACGAGCATTTATTAAGGTGCTGAGACAAATACCAACCTATTAATTCAATACAAATAGTTTTAAATTTCATAAAGGGAAACAGTATTAGTTTAGATTGATTTTTGTACTAATAAGAGTGAATGACCCCATTGTTGGTTAATGGCAAAACAAAACATGAATGAAATTAAAATTATATTTAACTGAATAACTTTAATGCAGTAATGACCTTGCAGATGAGTCACAATCATATACCACACAATAGCTAGACCTCTCACTAGTTTGTAACAAGACCTTGTGACTTCAAGAATAACATTAAATCACAAATGAAATTAATACGCTTTTAGAAAATAATTGATGGCATCAATTTACACTTGTCTCAGTTTATTCACTAACATACAGTAAGAGAGACTCCAATAAACCCTGCGAAGCTTCACCAACGTGACACTTCGTGCTGTTACTGGTGTCAACTATCCAAAGCTCTGCAAGAGACCAGCACCATCTAGATTTCAGAGAGAAAACTATCTGCAACCACTTCCAAATTTCAAAATCATTCTCTAAGTTCGGCATAATAAAAGATCAATAACTTTCCCTAATAAAAATAAAGTGGTCGGACGTACTTTAGATGGCTACGGAGGTAATATCCTACATTTTAACCCTGTTGACTGTGCGTGTTTTAATGTGTCTTAAAATGTAAAACATTTACTAATCCCTAATTATAGTGTCCGAAGTACAATAAATTAGTTGTCTTTTCTAGTTTGGGCGTTTTAAACAACTGTTCCGTCCAAAAAGAAAGATAGAATGCAATAAATATGTCTTGCAACTTCAGCAAGTCTGTCCACACATTCGGAGACAAAACAAAGAAATATTATGTCACACGGGTCCTGAAGTTGATCTTTCCCTGTTCTGAAGTTCCTAACCTCTGCAGGTTACCCTCTTCAACCACTGATACTAGTCAGATAGCGAAAGCTTAACGGTTTGCAAAGTATATCCACACAAATATTCCACTATCTCCTGGCTTTCCTGACTAATATCTGTCGTATTTAATCGCCCCTAAAATAAATATTTAACACCGCCCGGAAAATAATGATGCGAGACTAGAGCGCAACATTTGCCAAGTGTCAAAGTGGACTGAACCCAAAAACCACGCACGAGCTCTTCTTCACAGAGAATTACGAGTACGAAAAACATTGTTGTCCTTCAGTCTGGAGCTCGCGACTCAGCACCAAACACATCCAGACGTGTTGCAGACCACTGAGACACACAAATGACAAACACGTTTAGCTTCCCAAACGAACTGTAACGCGTTTAATTTGCGCTCATCCAGTCTCACTCCACGACTCCCTCCTCTCCCTCTCTGACTCCGCTGCTGTGTAACATTGTTGCTATTTTTGCGACTCACCTTTTTTTCTTCGCGGTCCCCCTCGCTGTATATAGATACTGTGTATCAGTGACTCCCGTGGATACACTGTGACATAAATGTATTTTCAGTCACATTGACACACGGCTTCTATTTTCGGGAGCTGAGCTGACAAACTCAGAAGAAGCAGCAGTCGCTCTTGTCACAACATAAGCTCCTCCCACAATGTGACGAACACTAGACGGAGTCAAGCTCCTACGGCAAGCCCTTTTAACATATATTCTTGAAAACTACGTGTCTATCGCCACATTAGTTACTTATTTTTTTTAAAGATATGAAATAATGACTAGGTTATTTTTCAATTTCACTAGTAACTATCATTATTAACCATACCAGGTTACTGGAATCTATAGCTCTTAGTACTTATTTATTAGATAGTAGGCTTACTGTACCTATTTTTAAGACACTAGTGCAAATTCCACGTGTTAATAGTCACTACTATGTCTGTATGTACAACTGCATTTTTACTTAGATTTTATGTAATGACTAGTCAAACAGACTACTTTATAGACTGGTTAGAAATCATATTAGTAAAGTTATAAATCAGAATTATCACAATGCATATTAGTGTCTAATAAACAGGTGCTAATGTAGTCTATATTTAATTGTTACTAGGAAAACTGGAATACTAGTAGGTCTAACTATAGAATAATAACTAAACTACAAGTAGGCTACTAGTTCCTAAAGATGTAATCTTACTTGTAGTTTATGTAATGACTATCAAACAGACTACTTTAGACTGATTAGAATCTAATAAGTTGGCAATTTTATAAGTAATTATCAGAATGCATATTAGTGTCTAATAAATAAGTAGCCTACTGATGTCTATTTAACTGCTATTAGGAAAACTGAAATACCAGTAGGCTTAACTATTGGAGTAACTAAGACATAATAGTCCATAAAGTAGTTACAAGCAAAATTGGAAAAGGTACCACTAATAACTTGAAAACAGAGGCTACTAGTCAGAAGTGCACAGTCATTATCTAAGCCACAGATCTCTATAGAGTTCAATGGAAAAAGATAATCAGATTTAGGATAGTGGCTAGCCAAAAAAGAAAAAAAAAAAACTGGTCAAACTTTTCACTATTGGATTACTTCGTAGTTATTAGCGATATACATTTAAAACAGATTTTAATTCTATATGTAGTCTTAAGGAATAATTGTTACTGGAGCTTGCCATAAAACGCCGCCTCCTCATCCTCCACCTCCTACTCTACTCGTGTCTCATCTCCAGTTTAAAAACAAATATAAAAAACTCAAGAACAGCGACTTAAACATGATGAAAACATCACGAAAGAACTCCGATACTGTGTTTTTGTCGAAGGTAAAAAGCGGCAAAGCAAGTGAGCGCGCGACATGAAATGAGAAGGGAAACGGCTCCCTAACCGCCACACCATGACATCACCATGTTTAACAGTTTGAGAAAGCGAGGAAACAACCCGAATAGCCAACTATATGTGCATGCCATCGAATCGAGGAAGTGACAGGCACTGTCGCGCAGAAAGTTAACAAAGACGTCACTGTTGAGTAAAATCCTCCACAGCAACGATTACTGGCTGCTTGCTAAAAGCCCGTTACATCCAAAGCAATTTTAATATTTATTATGGTCGTTAGACTGGCATTACCTTAGATACGATTGACGTAAGTTCTATAAAACAGTGACAATAGGGTCAGTGCTTTTGAAGTGACATGTTTCTCATCCAATCGAATTCCTCAGCGGCTTGTCAGTGACCAATCAGAGAAAAGAGGTTGGCTGCGTTTTACGTTGCATGTGGCAGTGTCACGTGTAGTTGTAGGATCTGTGGAAGAGGTGTGGTACTGAACATGAGTTGTTTTTGCTGGGACTTAAAGGGAATTTGTATTACCACCGTTTTACCACATGTGAAATGGGACACGCAGGATACCAAAGGAATTACAACATGTTAAAACAATGCAAAACGGTTATGGAGAGACCAATAAATAAAACAAACCAGAATCAATTTGAGGCCTTCATAAATGATTTACATTTATAAAATTAAGTTTATTTTACTTTGAAACACTACATTAGGCCTATTATCACTAATACAGTGAGAGTGTCATCACTTTCATAACTTTCTAATCCGCAGTACAGTTTAACTTGTGCAACAATACCATAGACTATTTTTTTTATTTCACCTCATCTTTTTTATTATTATTATTGCAGAAAAGGGTAACATTCAAATAATAACAATACAAAATATAAACAAATAAGACAAAAGAAAAAAATTAAAATAACTAAATAAAAAACATAGCTCACATTCAATTTTAACAAATAAGGATATTACAAAATACCAGGGGGATTGAAGAGTGTATCATAGTATTTTAAACATTTCACAGACTTTTTGTTTTTTAACAGTCTTATTGAAGAAATATAAAAGTCAAAGTCAGAACAAAAATTTAACATAGGAGATGAATTAAGAAATTGTTTGTGTATGTGAAATTTTGCTAATAAAATAAAAAGGTTAACAATAAATTCTAGATCCTTATTGCTTTTATTTTCATAATACAAGATAACATCCTTTAAAGTAAAGCAATAATTAATATTCATTACCATAGACTGTATAAAAACATGGACGTAGTGTCCGTGACGTCACCCGTAGGGTTCTTTTTTTTTTTACCCCTAGGTTTCTGAAGAGCATTTTTGAAGCCTAAAGTGGGCGGAGCCGACCGCCGCCATCTTGGCAAGCGCGTCACCACGCGTCACTCCCGGATAATCGAAAATGGGCAAAAAGGCGGCACATGGGTGGAGCTGGTTGCTGAAACCACGCCCACCTAGCTCGCCAGTGGTGACAGCAGCGGCAATCCGCCTGTCACTCAACTGGCCACGCTCTTAATTATGCAGAACTTTAAGGGTCAATATAATTTAAACAGATGAGTTCTAAAAAAATTCACCCCCCTCACAGTTGTCATGAAGGGCAAAATTAGCTATATAGATCAAAATCATTTTTTTGCACCAGGCTGTAAACATGTTTTTTTTTCTGCTGTAAAGTTGGGCATTTTAACATGGCGAGTAACAACCAACAACTCCCTTTTGTAGCCACTAGCCAGCCTCCAGCGGCCAGTTTTAGTCACTTCCGTGTTGGCTTCACGAGAGAGAGCGGGAGGTTGCCGCTTGGAACAATACAGATAAATTAACCAGGTGATTAGTAACACACACTAACCTCAATATCCAGTGTTTTAAGCATTTTGAGCTTAAAGAAATTGCACCTGGTCATAAATCGTGGATGTAAATATAAGCAATCATCATGGATTCACACACAACAATCAAAATTGGCAGCTTAGCCACTTTATATTTCATCTTTCAACTTTTTTGCACTTTGAGTAAACAGATGTTTGCAGCATGAATATACAGGTGCGTCTCAAAAAATTAGAATATCGTGAAAAACCTTCTGTGACTTAACCTTTTTGTGGAGGGTGTCAACGATTGTCTTCTGGACCATTACCAAGTCAGCAATCTTCCCCATTATTGTGGTATCAAAGAACAAGAGATACCCGGAATTTATACTGTAGGGATGGTCATTTAATGAAACTCAAATATAAATATTCTAATATTTTGAGATACTGGATTTTGACTTTCATGAGCTGTAAGCTTTAATCATCAAAATTAAAACAAATTTTTTAAAAAATGTTTTACTTTACATGTAATGAATCTAAAATATATATGAAAGTTTCACTTTTTGAAATAAGTTACAAAAAAATGAAGTTTTTCACGATATTCTAATTTTTTGAGATGCACCTGTAATTTATTTGACATTTTAGCAGAATTTTAGAATGTTAAGATAAAATAACAAATCTTTTCCTTGCTGATCCTTCCTTACAACATCTGAAAATGTAAAAATGCAAAAGTACTTCATTATATCAGTTTCTTCAGACAAGAACCAGAACTACAATAGAAGATATAGCCATAGAATCCACAGCAAACTCACACTGCAGTAAGTAATCCTTGGAAAATGGCTATGGATATTGATGAAATCCCTGATTATGTGCCCTCTGTGACTTCACATTTTTTCACATTCTATTTGAAGCCTTGTAAAGCTGGAGCTGTACATAAAAATAGTCCCATCAGGGCAAGGCACATACTCCGGATCCCCTGTGCAAACACCCATTGGCACCAGAACCCTAACAAACCACACTGAACACTCAGCCACCTGTGGTCTAGAGATTCGCAAGAAATAAACACATTTTGTTCTTCTTACAGACAATTTTGTGTTTAATCAGCTGTAACTAGAAAAAAAAAAAAACTAATGAAATGCAAAATTAATTTTAAGTTTATAGCAATTAAAAACATATGTATTTTATATATATTTAAAAATGTGGTGCAGGTATAGCAGTAAACAACTGAAATATCACTATATTCATACACTTCAATACTGAACCAAAAGAAACTGAAAACCTTTAAAAGATCCTCCTAGAAAATCGGTTTCCTCTATTCACAGTTTCAATTTTATTAAAGTAAAATGAAAGTGGTGCAATCCTGCAAAAAAGTTACAACTTGCAATGTTTCGCTTTTTTGATGATTTTGAGCGTAATTATGATGAAGAAAACAGAAAATGTGAAGAAAACAAAAGTAGTAGTTAAAAAATGGACATAAAGATTAAGTCCATCTTTATTCCATTACTTACCAATCACAAGCAGTCAGGTCATGTGTTAATATTTTGTATACAATGCATCTTCCCCATTGCCCCTCCCCATCTGTGAATGGCTGTGTCTCACCTGTTTCTTGCGATAATCGATTACCGTCACAGATCCTGCTGCTAAGGCCTTCCTCAGGTATCTTTCTCAGGTGTGCCACTCTTACTTTCTTGATTTCCCTTATTTTACTTGAATTTTCTCCCTCTTTCTCTGTCTGCCTTCCTCTCTCACGTTCTCTCTTTCGCTATCTATCTCCCTCGTGTTCCTCAAAGCCAGACCAGCTGGCTTTGGACGGCTTTCTTCTTGCCCCTGTGAGGCCTGACTTCACACTCTTGTCCCTGGGTCTTTCTGCCGGAAGGGAGCTGGGCGACAGAAGTTTGAAGGGTAGGATCCCAGATGGACGCTGACATGCTGGGCATGCGTGTATGTGACAGGGCTTGGCTCAGGGGAGTGGTGGACCAGCCGCAGCTGTCACTCACCAATACTGAGGGTGTTAGATGTGTTTTGTGTTGTTATTATTATTAATAAAAGTTAAAAATTGTGCTGATCGGAGAACAACAATGCCTGACTGTTCACAAGAGATGGAAGAGAGAAGGAAAGAATTCCCTGTCGGTTCGCTCTCTCATAATAAAGACTTGCCAGCGCCGCCACTAATATTTCAAAGTGTCTTTTTTTTTGCCAGTAGAAGACACTACTACGTGAACCATCAACATTTGAGCAAAATTTCAATAGTATATTGCCATAAAGTTTTGGGTTCTAGAAAACAGTGAAAAATAAGCCAGCTGAAGCGCTTATATTTCCCCGCCAGCTGAAGTTAAAGTTTTGTATTGATAGGTCATAAAGACCCAGAGAATTGCAGTGGGGTTTATAAAACATACTCAAATAGAAGACAGCTGACATTTTCAGCATTGTACCAGACCACAAATAGCTCCAGACTGCTTAGATACTACGCCACCAATTAAATAAAGGATCTTATAATATCGCCCATATAACAGACTATTAGAGCACCATAGTTAAGTTAGAGTTTCTGTCTGAACTTTCTTTTTGAAGACCAACAGGCTCACTGGACTCATAAACACACTGAAGGTCATTGTTTTGACAGCAGATTCTTGATTAACACATCATTACAATTAGAACTAGACAAAACTAAACTAGCCAAACTCTTTCAAATATCCTGCTCATTGTCCACAGTTCCCATAGCGCACAGAAATTTTCTCAGTTAAGTATAATCTGACCTCATCCAAAAATATCGAAACCAATAAGTTATTCATATTATGTAAAAGAGCATCTCGATACAATAAGTTAATACTTGATAATGCACTAGGTATCATCTAGGTTAATGTTAAATTCTACAAACTAATACATGTTAGCACTTTAAGTTGTACAAATTAACATTAGTTATTATAAATTAACATGAAAAATAGTATAAATGAACATAAAATAGACAAATAAATACTGAAAACGCGCATTTACTAATGTTATGAACTGAACCTTATAGTTAAGTGTTAATAATAATGCAATTCTTCACACTTTTTTCAAAATTTCACCATCCACACACTTGTTGAAATCATCTTTACCACAGCAGACAGAGCCTAAAGGTAGGATGATAAAATAAAGAGAGGAACTGGAATAGCGCAAAGGTACATCAGTATGTCTATGTGCAGATTGAGTCTGTGCATTAGATAACTTTGCAGAGGCTCTAAAAATACCCTGTGTCTCACAGTCTGGCTCTGTTCTCTCATTACCACACGTAATTAACACTGAGCATGCCCTGCCAGCACTGAGTAGCGCAGCACCGCACACAACTGTCACATACTCATGCATCTATGTAACATATCTAATCAAAACCTCAGAGGTTTTCATCAACTACTTTTTCTCCTTTCGTTCACTCTAAAGTAACTAATATCTGAGCTCGTAATTATACACCTGACACTCTCACAACTTTTATTTTCCATTTTTTACCTCACAACGTATAAATGTAGTAGGTTAGCATATCCTTCAAATCGTCTGGGTTTCAACGACTTACAGGCAGCTGCTTCCAGAGACAATAAAAGCCCTTTAATTTGCCCACCATTTGTTGAAGTTACTGTACAGCACCATTTATAAGAGAGAGAGAGAAAGAGCCATTTTGTACAAGCCATAGCGAGTTCATTAAAAATTGAGCAAGGTCAGAAATGAAACCATTCCTCCCATTTTTCATTCAGTCCTTAATATCAGGAATCATTTAATTAATCTCGCAAAATGGCCTCAAATTAATTCACTTTGACATATAGCTGTCGGGTAACGTGACTAGAGATCTACTTGATGAACAAGATTGAAACTGAGGCGCATCAACAGAAATGATCTCTTGTTAAACTGCGTAGAGATTTTTATCGCATGTTGTTTTTTTTTAATTCCCACAAAAAAGTCTAACAATGTTAAACTGTTCACTTAAGAGTTGTTAAATGCAATAAAACTGACCTAATAATTATATTACCACATAAACGCTTTCAGGTTTTCCAAACCACTTGTTTGTTATTTTCAGATCATATCTAATCTCCAATATACAGTACAATGCGTAATAAATCATTCATGTTTGCCTTGACACAACCTTCATGATAATGTTTTGGCCTGATGGCCTCTGCTTGTATTCAAGTGCCCTCTATCTAATGCAGCCTGTTATCAAGCAAAATATTGAACACCTTTCTCTAAAAAGAAAAACAAACAGTGTAATAGGAACAATCAATATCATTGTGCACTTTACAGTATCTTAAGTTAGGACAGTAAGGTAAACAGCATAAAAAGCATTTGATCAATGAGGCCAAACACAACTAAAACACAGAAGCTTTTATCACTTCAACAAAGACCTTGTACTGAAATCATTAACACACGACCAAAGAGTCTGCAGAGATGATGTTCACTGAACCCCTGACACAAGTACTGTACATCCCTTACCGCTCAACCTCACTGCAAAACTGTCATGGCATACTAAGAATAGATATCGCCATAGGGGGAGTTCAACCAATTAGAAATTATTTACCAGGCAAAATCACAACTATATGTGACCAACACCTGCTGGGATAACCAATAGAAGTCATTGTGTTAAATTACACTGCCACAAGACAATATTGTTATTATTTAAAACTACCATTTTCTATTTAAACATATATTTCAAAATGAAATTAATTCATGAGTTGGTAAAACTGGATTTTTAGCGGCAATTACTCTTCAAAACATTCTAATTCTAACTTATCGCAGTGGAAACCACTGAAACATTGAAACATTTTTTTTCCTCATGATTCTTTGATGAAAAAGAAAGTATGAAGTTATAGTCTTTCCTGTAACTTTTGATCATTTTTAATACATCCTTGCTATTTAAAGCACATACGCAGAGAGTTACAGATGTTGAATCAAAATGTGTTAAAACACTCCTCTAATTATTAAACTCTGAGCACAAACCAAACCAACGTTTCTGTTTGTTTTACTTCTGAAGCATCCCGACATGCTCATGCTGATTCACGTCTAAAAGGCGTGTAAAATGCAGAAAGGCAGATCCCCAGGGGAAACTCCCATGTGATTTTCACTTGCTCTTATAACCTGACTATAATCACTGTGGCTTTGTCTGCAGAGGGAAATATCTGTGGATTCGCTTGTCTACATTCCAGATGTTAAACCCAGAAGTAATACATCAAATAACCAAGCTAAAAGCATAGAGCTCCAGTAACACTTTCCCAAAGACAATATATCAGCAAATATAACATTGTGGAGTTACAGAAAAAAAAAAAACACTCTGCGATTCGAGATGATGTAAAAGTGATCATTCTTGTTACATATCACAACAACACTGTCTTAAAAAAATCTAGACCAGTGCTTTACATTTTCTTCTACTCCTTGGAGATGAATGCGCATAAAGCTGCAGAATATGAATTGTGATAAGCTCATAAAGCGAGTTTACATTTGTTTGTTTTTTTCCTTGTTTTGGGATTAGAGAGGTAAGCTTTTGTTTCATTAACCTCCTCCATTTAAAACAGCCAGTTGCAATCAGGCAATTTGACTCATACCACAGACCATTCATCTCATTGCCAACCTAATCCATGAAAAGGACTTATGTATTCATGTCTTACAAATGTGCTTGAGTAAAATCCTTTGGCGAGAGCGAGGCGGCAGAAGAAAGAGCTCTCTGTGCTGTAATAAACCCTTGAAATTAACCAGCCTCGTAAATGCTTTGTCTCTCATACTCAACGAGCATCCCTACGCGAAGCGTGAAGTTTAGCAATTGTCCTCCCTCCCCATTCCCATCCGTATTATTTTTTCCTCTCTGAGACAGACAGAAGGTGCTAGGGACATGTTGTTGTGCATCTCACACAGGTAATAAATTTGTGTGTCAGGCCTGCACGTCACAGATTAAGCATGTTTTGTTTGGGAATGATTTATGAGAGTGATGTCAGTGATGCACTTGGCAGTGAGGAGCTGAGCTTCTGATGATGGTGCTGCAGTAGCAGGTGGGGTGGGGTGGAGAAAGGGGAGGGGAGCAAAATGTCGGATTTGTATTACAGGAAGACTGATCTGTAGGTTCTCGGAGGATGCCTGCTGTAGCTCATACCTGTGCCATTAATCACGCCGAAGCCTCTGGGCCCCGTGCGTATGTGAGCCGCCCCGGCCCGTGGTGCACCTCCTCCACCTTTTCTCCACAGGCTCGTTCTGCGTGTTGCCTGGAAACCGCAACAAAGTCTTCGGTCTGGTCTCGCCCTCTTTGGGTGTTTGGGAGCCCTTTGCTGCTCCCTCAGGATAGAGAGGCTCACTACGGTTAGTATATACTCTTTGCACACCAGGTTTGTGAGAATAATAGTGGTGAGGTAAGGACTCTCTCCCTCAAGGTTTCCCCGAATCACGGACGACCAGCGGCGTTCTGAAGATCTGCCAGTATTCGTCACTCTGCGCAAATAAATGGAAGAGTAAATTAGGCCTGAAAAGTTAATCAGCCGTGATTCAATCCAATCATTACGGCCTCTTAAATGCATATTTCAAGCTGGTCGAGGACAGAGACACGTCTTCCTCCAGCCTCACCATGAGAGCGTTGAGTTTTCTCATCTTATCAGAACTAGATATGGCATATTGTAAACTCAATTAGCTTTAATAGTTGGTTGGTATCAGGTGCCACTTTTATTTCAGACCTGGTTGGTGTCTTGATGATGTCATGTGTTTTCTGAGATGGGTGTCCTTGAGGCTTGTTCATGGACCCACAAAAGAGGTCAACATCACATGACTAAGATATGAGCATGCTTTTTATATAATGAATGGCATGTGTTTTAAAACACTCAATACTTTAGAACTCTGGCTTGCGTATAACTTTAATTCATGTGTAAAATCCAATCTAATGCTAATTAAGCACTCAAACACTCAAGCCTTAATGCTAAGTCATTCTGAGGTCAAGTAAACAATTTTTTTTCTATCATACATTTTACTGTATATGTTGTGCTGACATATCTTTATTATGATTTCTGTTAAAGTTTAGGAGGCATAAATCAAGAAATTAAACCTTTGAAAAGAAAAACAGGGAGTTTTATTCCTGAAAAGCCAGATTTGAAGTACCATGTTTCATGCCAAATTTCCTCAAAGATTTTCATTTTTAAACCTTTTAAGGGCATTAGGGCAAATTTCTCGGCAACCCCACTGTAGTCAGCATTTCTCTGTAGATCCCAACAAAGGAAGGTTCCTGAACCATTCCATGGAAACTATAGGAGGAATGTTGTGAAGAGAAGATGACTGTCACAAGATTATGGAAGTAATATGATTTTCACATGATGTTGGTCGGAGTACTGTATTGCTATGCATGTAGCACGGCTTAAAGATGAAAATAAATGTACTCATATTATATTATATTCAGTGTTGGGGAGTAATTAGTTACATGAAATGGCATTATGCAATTTAATTACTAAATAACTGTAGCTGTAATCCGTTACTGAGAAAAAAATGTGTAATTAAATTACAGGTACTTATATTAACATTTCTTGTGTTAATATTTACCATTTCTGTTATTATTTTTAATCTGTATTTAACCTCAGAAAGATCTCAAAGTAAAAAGAGGTGCTAAAGTCTGATTTTGTGATTATGTTTGTGCTTTAAAATTAAATTATTCTAATCTTAATTCAAGAGATGAAGGATTTTGAAAGTCTGCCAGTAATCAGTGTTGAGTACTGTAAGGATAACCCTGCCTGGTTTAAATGTTTAAAAATGATTAACAGTTGAAAACATTCATTAGAAATTTAGAAAAGTCATCAGACAGTAATCAGTTACATTACTTTAATAAAGTAATTGAAATACAGGTGCATCTCAAAAAATTAGAATATCGTGAAAAACTTTTTTTGTAACGTAATGAATCTAAAATATATATGAAAGTTTCACTTTTTGAAATAAAACATTTCAAAAGTTTTTTTTTGTTTTAATTTTGATGATTAGAGCTTACAGCTCATGAAAGTCAAAATCCAATATCTCAAAATATTAGAATATTTATATTTAAGTTTCATTAAATGACCATCCCTACAATATAAATTCCGGGTATCTCTTGTTCTTTGATACCACAATAATGGGGAAGACTGCTGACTTGGCAGTGGTCCAGAAGACAATCGTTGACACCCTCCACAAAGAGGGTAAGTCACAGAAGGTCATTACTGAAAGGGGTGGCTGTTCACAGAGTGCTGTATCAAAGCATATTAAATGCAAAGTTGACTGGAAGGAAGAAATTGGGTAGGAAAAGGTGTTCAAGCAACAG
Source organism: Tor tambroides (assembly GCA_021397915.2). Taxonomy (NCBI): domain Eukaryota; kingdom Metazoa; phylum Chordata; class Actinopteri; order Cypriniformes; family Cyprinidae; genus Tor; species Tor tambroides. The sequence continues at coordinate 10,934 of JAFVLL020013995.1, read as the reverse complement.
GGATGACCGCAAGCTTGAGAATACTGTCAAGCAAAGCTGATTCAAACACTTGGGAGAGCTTCACAAGGAGTGGACTGAAGCTGGATTCAGTGCATCAAGAGTCACCACGCTCAGACGTCTTCAGGAAAAGGGCTACCAAGCCACTTCTGAAACAGAAACAACATCAGAAGCATCTTACCTGGGCTAAGGAGAAAAAGAACTGGACTGTTGCTCAGTGGTCCAAAGTCCTCTTTTCAGATAAAAGTAAATTGCATTTCATTTGGAAATCAAGGTCTGGAGTCTGGAGGAAAGACTGGAGAGGCACAGAATCCAAGCTGCTTGAAGTCCAGTGTGAAGTTTCTGAAGTCAGTGATGATTTGGGGTGCTGTGACGTCTGCTGGTGTTGGTCCATTGTGTTTTATCAAGTCCAAAGTCAATACAGCCTTCTACCAGGTGATTTTGGAGCACTTTATGCTTCCATCTGCTGACAAGCTTTATGGAGATGCTGATTTCCTTTTCCAGCAGGACTTCAGCACCTGCCCACAGTGCCAAAACCACTTCCAAGTGGTTTGCTGACCATGATATTACTGTGCTTGATTGGCCAACCAACATGCCTGACCTGAACCCCATATGGAATCTATGGGATATTTTCAAGAGAAAGATGAGAAACAGTCGATCCAACAATCCAGATGAGCTGAAGGCTCAATAGTGCCTCAGCAGTGCCACAGGCTGATCGCTTCCATGCCACGCCTCACTGATGCTGGAGTTTGTGCTGAAGGAGCCCTGACCAAGTATTGAGTGCATAAATGAACATACTTTAACATACTTTAAAGAACTTAAACTTTTCTGTTTTGCAAATCATTTTTTTTTATTGATCTTAGGAAATATTCTAATATTTTGAGATACTAGATTTTGACTTTCATGAGCTGTAAGCTCTAATCATCAGAATTAAAACAAAAAAAACTTTTGAAATGTTTTACTTTACATGTAATGAATCTAAAATATATATGAAAGTTTCACTTTTTGAAATAAGTTACAAAAAAATGAAGTTTTTCACGATATTCTATTTTTTTGAGATGCACATGTAGTTACACTAATTATTACATTTTAAATAGGGTAACTTGTAATCTGTAACCTATTACATTTCCTAAGTAACCTGCCCAACACTGATTATATGATATTATATTATATTATTTTATTTTTAAAAGATTTACCAGTACATTTATTGTTTGTTTCACCTTTATGCCATGATTCATTTACTAATATAGAACAGATATTTATGACCAAAAAAAATTCAATGCATTTGCTCGTAAATATTCCAAATCATATTCTCCTATATGAAGTTAAATGGAAAAAGACCCAATGATTCATCTAACATCATACCACAAACAGCTGTTTGAATGTAAACTGCTGTGTCAGTTCACATTTCATGCCGCTCTTGCATTTCAAAAGATCCCTGTAATATATTCAGATGAAACGTGTCAGTTTGTGATCTGAACTGAGCATAATGGTTGTAATTTTTGTGAATGGCATTTATGGATTCTAAAAAGATATGGTGGATTACATTAGTGAGCACAAAGAATGCTTGTTATATTCCTCCTGACTTTACATACATTGTTACATAAAATCGACATACTATCATTTCTTTAAAATTGAAAAAGACAATCAATTCTGATGTGAAAAAAGCACAGCATAAAATACTCACAATGGCGACTGAAATATGCCCAGAACCTTCAAACTCCTAAGGTTACCAAGGTCTAGATGAATTGTACCTCCATGCTCTTGTTCTTCTTTGTCCTCTGGTGAGGACAGGAACTTCACGGACACTCTGATAGCAGACCCTTGAGCAGGAAATAAATGAATATAGATAGGTAAAATGAATATGAGCAGGAAGGAACTCTGTGACAATGGTAGGAAACTAATTTTCTACCTAGGTGAAAGCTTGAAAAGCTTTTGCAAAGCAGACGCTGCAGCAGCAGCTCAAAGTCCTCAAAACATTTCTGACAAATGTTTTTAGCACGACGCCATGTAAATAAATCATTTAAGCCATCTAATGCAAGGAAAATTATCCTAACATCAAGACTGGAAGAATAACCATCTGTCCAAACAAGACCTCAGAACACAAAGCCACTCTTTCACTGAGGAGGGTCAGATATATGTAGTACATAATCGCATGCACTGTTGAACATTTACTTCATTTAATATACCATTGCGGTTTGTTTGTCGAAACATCCCGAGCAAACAGATTTAATGTGTGCATGGGTAAATATTTGCGGCGCTATATCAAGCTCGGAAGCTAAATTAGGACTATCACAGAGGGCAAGTGGGGTCTTGAGTTAGCCGCCAGGGTTGTTTGGCTGACCGCGTTTCTGCATTAAGACGGGCCTATTAGTGAGACTCGCATACACAATTACAGCCTTATGAGTTGTTTTCTTAATTTCTGTGACATCTATGTAACTTTCAAATGCTGTTTAAGCTGCATACAAGCCTTTGTGAATTGTCTGCCACATCCCAGCTGATTTTGAAATTGTCCAAATGTGCTGCGGTAGATGAAAATGGGCTTAAATTTCTGATAAAATGTAGAAATGTTGAGTGTAAAGCTCAACAAGCTTATGACACAAGTGTAGAGAATGGATTGTGCTCTCTCTCTTGCTCTCTGTAATGAGGAGAGCAGAACTCTACACAGATAAGGCAAACAGGATTGCCACAGAGGCAGCACTGAGAGACAGGGTCCTGGGTCTCCACGGCAATAACTACAATAACCTACACTATCAAACAATGTCATGGCTTGATGTGATTCACTACTGCAATATAAAAGGCCTGTTACGGAGCTAAATATTCAGAGTTATTTTTAACAAAGAAGAAATTTCTAATCCCCCCATGGAAAATATTTGCTATTATTACTTCTTTTTACTTCAGACCTCACAGGTAACAACAGTAATATAGCCTGTTTTTGTTAAATAATGTATGATTGTAAATCATGAGGAATAAAAATAAGGCAACCTTTACACAAAGAAAATATATTTTCTACATGTGACATATTTCCTTGTATATGTTAATGTATGTAGTTTTATATTCATTAATACACTTTATAATAGATGTGAGATAAAATGCGTAAAGCATGTGCAATAAGTATTGTGGGAAACTATATATTGTGTATTATACTATATATTGCACTCAGTCTTTAAGTTATGAAAGTCAAATCTCATTTTCCACCCACCATGTTGACATGGCAAGACATCAATTATCCAAAAAAAACAAAAACAAAAAAAAACAATACAAATAACACATTTTTCTTTTATACGTACCATCACATATTTTCATATATGAAAGGTGTAGCAACGCAAACAATGAGGTGAGATTAAGCTTCCAAGCGTTAACTCATAAAAAAAGAAATGAAATGAGTGTTTCGATATTATTTGCGTGTTTTGGTATATAAGCTATTACATGTAAAATGTTGCATTTTTTTCTTCATTGCTGTATATTTTTATATTTGTCAATATAGCCATACATGGTCCATGCATATATTGAAGTACATTGAAAAATGTAAGTACTAGTTTTCCATATATGTAAATATATTATTGGTCCCACTTTATATTAGGTGGCCTTAACTATGTACTTACATTTAAATTAATCATTTGGTACAATACACGTATTGTGTACATACATGTTTTTACATTGTACTTGTATTTTAAAAATTACCTGCATGTAATTACATCTGTAATTAACTTCTGTAATTACATTTATAATTACACTGTTGACCCATCCCATACACCTTAACCCACCCTTAAACCTACCCACACCACCAAACCTTGTTCCTAACGTTACCCATATCCCACCTCAATAGCAGCAAAAGTACAATATGAACACAATAAGTATCTTGTATTTATTTTTTTGAAGTACATAGTTAAGGCCATCTAATAAAATGTGGGACCGCATTATTTAATATATCGCATTCTATTGTCCAGTATATTCCCATATATTTTTGTTTCATAAGGGAAAGGAGAGCACTGTCAACAAACCACTGTAATACGCACATGTGAACCACTTCAAACTGCAACAGACTTCAGGTTATTCCTGTAAGCTAGGAATTCCCACGACAGCTCCTGCTCTTGACCTCAAATCTATTGTGTTTGTAAGCGTGTGACGTTTTGAGCAGGTCTGACGGGCTGGCCTGCCATTGTTTTGTAAGATCAGACTCAATGAGGTCACACTGTTGTCGTGTATCCCTTACATCTGTGATTACAAAAGCAGGGAAATATTTGAGTGTGTGTACTGTATGTGTGAGAGCATGATATATAATGCTTTGTCAGGCAGAAGTGTCATAGTGCATATGGGGTTTCTGAGTAACTTCTAAATGGCAAAGAAAAAAAACTGGTAATTATGCTACATGGTTATGGTAGTTAAAAAGAGTGTCTAAAATGCATTGGCAGATGTCTACATTTGGTCATTCAAATTAAGTTGTACCTTCTTAAGGCCATTTGCTTTAAGCCAGCACACTGTACAATTTATAATAGACCTTACGATTGTACTTGTCAGACTGCTATAATCCCAGCTGTAAGTCATGTCACACTGTGAGATCTCAGTTGTCATTAACGTCAGTCAAGACTCTTTAAAAACAAACACACACAAGAAGACTCATCCTGATTTTTCCATCATCAATCTGTAACACGTTTGATGATGGTGAGCTGCATTTACATGAGAAATTGAAATGGTGGCTGGCAAACAAAAAAATCCTCTAGCATTAATTTTGATCATGGCTTGTCTGTATAGTCCTCAACATTTTGCACAGTGGTCCTACTGGTTATTGATTTGATGGTCATTGTAGGAGAAACCACACCTCAGGACTGTCCCTCAAAACTTATCACACTGGCAAAATTTAATCAGACAAAAATTGATCGCAATGGCCATTAATTGGCTGTCGTTGAACATGCCATTAGCGATCAAAGGCTACAGATTTTGGCCTAGGATCAGAGGAGTCTTTTAGGATTTGTACAAAATTGTACCATATGCACCCAGCTTTAAACAGAAAATCGTCACCCACTTTAGATTGTTTGAAATCAGTGTAATTTTAATATCACTGAGATACTATTATTGTTTTTATTAATATTTTGAGTAAGTTTTCTTTTTTGTGTTTTCCATTTTAAACAGTTTTGTTGTGTTTTTGTAATTTTTTCTAGTCTTTATTATTATTTTTAATGTCTATATTTTTGTTCACTTTTTTCCTATAATTTTTAGTTTTAGTAATTTTAGTGGGATGCATCAAGTTAAACTAAATTAAAATGAGAAATGTGGATGAAATAAAAACAAATTTAAGTTTTTAATATATACTTTTTTTAAGTGTATTTTCAGTTAACGTTTTATTTCATTTATTTAATTGTCTTAGTTTTAGTTAATAATAATAATAATAATTATTATTATTATTATTATTAACTTATTTAAACAAATGATTTATTAATTTGGGATCTGAACCTGGGTCCCCTTGCATGCTAAACAACAACTAAACCACATTTTTGCTGCATTTCTATTTATTTTTACATTACATTTTTTTTGTTTGTTTACAAAAGTTGTTTAAATAAAATGTGTTAGAAAACTCTACAAAAATATTTACAATTAAAAAAAAATCTATTGACAAATACATACAGTATTTACAAACATAAAGCAATTAATAAAAGCATGTTATTAGCAGGTTGTATTCAAGTCTGTTCTACTGTAAACAATTTAATTACACCCACAAAACTCTTTCTTCTAGGCAACAAGTTGCACAATTTTGCTTTTTATAGTGTGTGTGTCGGTATGTATAGTTGGACAGAATGCAATATTATTAACACAATTAAAAGACTGTTTCTAGGTCAGCTGTGCTATGCCTTTTACAATCCAAGGTGATATGAGGGTGAACTGGAAAGAGTGCCATGCTATCCAGTATCTGGGCAGAGGAGTTCAACAATTGCTGCCAGCTGTCTTTCTGCAGAAGCGCTGCCAATATCTATCTGTGGATAAATGACTGGAGAATAGCAGCACAGGGCTTTTGGCTTTACAGAGCATAGAGGAAAACTACAAGCCCACACAAGACCACCACTCACCTTTGGGAGCACACCAATCTCAGCTGCAATTGTGTAACGTCTCAATTTGCAGATGTTGAATTCAGAGGAAGCAAGAAATATGTAGTTCAACCAGTCTGCGCACTTCAAAGAAAAAAGCCAAAGTGGGGACGGCTGAACTTGAATTTTAAAGAGCAATATTCCCTCTTTTATCTCCCTCAAACACAGATGATTAAAGATTCAATGCAGCAAGTAGACTAATGACTCCATAGGGTGTGTGAGGCAAACTTGGGAGAAGAGACGGGAGAAGAGGAAGAGGCCTCTGGAGAATTCTTCACCACAGAGGAATACGCTTTAAAATATACAAATTTATTCATCTGAGAGTCTGCCGAGGCTCTGTGGCTTCAGGTAGCACGTGGGAGAGAGGGAGGAAGCGTGAGAGAGGAAGAACTAACAAGCTCTTCTCACACCTCTTGAGTCAATCATGCTTATAATGATTTGTTTCCTGGTATGACAGGGTCAGTCTGAGGTAAACTGAATGATCGAAATGCACACAAATGACTCAGCACAGGAATACAACAAGTGCAAAGGCAAATGACAACTACTCACCCTAACAACTGTTAATGCTGAAGTCATTTTTTTTCAATGATAAAATATTTTCTCCAATCTTATCTGGCAGACAGAGACGACTAAGTAAGCTATTCGTAGGCTGAAAAGTATTATCATTTTGGCTCTGTGGCACCATCAAAACATCTTTGTTTGAGCTTCCTGGATCAGACTAACATCGCAAAATTGACTCAACCAATAGAGCGCTGCAGTGATGATGTACAGTATTTTTGTAGGCCAACCCAGAAAACATGATCATCCTGGTTCCCTCCACAAAAACCTGACAGGATTTTTCCTTTTAGATTATTATTAGATTTAAAACAAAAAAAAGCTTTGCGGCCAACAAAATATTATGATTCCCATGCATTTTGTTCATTAAGATAATCTTCACAAATGTAAGCAACTTTCTTTTGTTTTTGGAAGCCTAAATACTATCTTCAGAAGTGAAAAGCTAAACGTAGGCTACAAACGAACTACACCATGATCGCATGACTTTAATGTCACCACCATTAAACTTCCAACAACTAGTTTTTTTTTTGTTTAAAAAAAAATCCATGAAAGAATAGTTTGCAATAGCACAATTATAAACACAATGAGGCTATAAACGCAAACTAGCAAGTAGATGAGTTTTCCTGCTTGGTGTGATAATGTTTCTTGTCTCTGACAATCTCTGTATTCCCATTTTCAAGACAAGTAATAACTTTTAAAAAAAGATCACAGAGTATTATTAATGTGTTGTAGAATAAATGTGAAAATATCTTGAGCTTAACTCAACCAAAGACCCATTAAAAAAACAAACAAAAAACAACAACACTGACTTTGAGACAATGGAACCAGAAGTGCTAAAATACTAACTCATTTCTGGGTTTTGGCCTACAAAAATATTTCATTAGCACTGCATAGATCAATGATCTACATGAATGTAAATCTATATAAATCCATTATAGATCAGCGGTTTAGATACCCCACCCACTCACAGCTGAAAAAAAACAACAACCCTGGTTACCCTTGTTACCCATTAATTTCTTTGAAGAAATTAAGAGAAATATCAGATACATTTGTATATTTTTAAAACCAAAAGTTGCATAAAAGCTTTTTTCCTGTTTTGGTAGTTGTTGTTTTTTTCCTTCAGTTTGCTAAATAATGTTTTGAAGTGTGAATACTTACACAAGAGCTTTTCTGTATGTTTTTCAGCATGTTCACCTCGTTTTCCTCATAGGACTGAATGGGTAAATACTGTATGGTAACAGGGATTCATTTTCCCTTGCAAGTCCTCAGTGTTTGATGGTTTGCTGACCCTGTCTATGGGCCAGTTTGGGGCGGTATCTGTTTGTTCGACCAATGACGTACAGAAACCTGTTTGAAAACAGTCATTATTTTTGCTGTTCTGTTTGGAGCTGCTAATGGCCCAAACTTAAAACAATTCACCAAAGTGTATCACACAAAAATACAAGAACTTCTCATTGATGACAGGCAATGATCACAAAGACTTTGCAGCCTGTGTGTGAAAAAAATTGCCCCATATTACTGTACAATCCTAGAGAAGGCTGGAGGCTTTTTTTTTTTTTTTTTAATTTGCCGGCCCTGCAGTTTCTGCGGCACATTCTATAGATAAATGGTCCTTGTCCTCTCCCATGTGAGAGCCAATGGGTGACAGAGTGACAAATGGAGCGGGCTCCCCTGCCCAGTGAGCAGAGATTATTGTCACTCACTGTAGGGGATGGGATTAATGACCTGGACCCAGTGGCAAAGGCTAATCATGGGAGATTAGGGGACGGAAATCCTGCAGGTATTTAAGGAAGAGAAGGGGGCTCCACCTTCAGGTCTATAAGGACGTGGTATTACCTGTGGTAATCGGGGGGAGCTAGTTTAAAAGGCTCAGTACAAAAGTTCAACATGGCTTCCTTACTTAATTTATTATCCTTTATCCTTTTTTGCTGGTAACTAGTTTAGTATAAACCTCACATAGCAGTAATTTTGCTTTGCGCAGTTGATCACATGATCTGATTTCCATGGTGGTGCATAAAGGGGACATTGATGTTTTTTTTACCGTACAAGCTTAATGCAATCCATTGTGTGTACAAAAAGGGAGGGGGTTTGCAATGGGTGATATTGCCCCAAGCCACCAGAGAGTTTCACCATAAAGAGGGATTTGCACATGGACCATCTCTCATCCCTTGCCAACACCTTGGGAATAGCCCTTATGAATGACCCAATTACGTACCATTTGTTTTCATGAAAACTTTTCAGGGCAACAATACTCTGAGCATGATAAAGAACTGTGCTGAAACTGCTTTGCGGCTCTACAAATTGAATGTGGAGGAACTTACAGTTTACTTTGTCATCTAGACCCACCTTGACCGTATTTGTGATAACTGTACTTTGTGACCAACAAAACAGTGGATACACAACCCCCCAGAGGCTCCAATACTAGATTCATACAGCTCAATTTAGCAAACAAACATGCAAATACTATTTACAGTTGGTTGTAATGGTAGTCGCTAATCATTTTAGCTGCAAAGCTTCATGATTTATTAACAGCTTTATGAATTTAATACTTGATTTAATTGTCACACCCAAACAAACACATTTTTCCTTATATATGTCATATTTCCTGTTTCCATAATGCATACTTCACTGGCAGCTCTGGTTAACACATTTCACTGACGTTGAAAACGTCAAAAGAATTAACCTTTTATTAAACTTCTAATAAAATACACATGACATGTTCTTAGAAAATGTTTCATAAAATTCATAATTTTAGAGATAACATCCTTAGATTTGAAATGAAGCATGAGCAAGCTGGTACTGTAGCTTTGGCTTCATTGTGTTTCTAAAATCATTCACCACAGCCACATTATAAAAAAATATATATTCTTAATATTTTTATTTTTATGTTATATGTTTTATGTAGCTTATATATTGAGCTTATATATGAGCTTATTGATCAGTAAACTTTCAAGTGTCAGCTTTGTAAATATATGATGGATCTATATCTAGTCGAAAAGACTCATGAGCAGCAACCTTTTTAGTTTGGGTATTTAATTTATGTTCCATTGCCAAAATGCGGGCTGCTTCAGAAGTCTCGCAACCCTGAAACGGCACTTTTGAATTTCAACCAAATTTACCATTCAGTATATTTTAGTTTAAAATGTTTTTGCAAGAAACAAATTGTGATCATTTTTTAAGCTGGGCTGAAACAGAAATTCACCCATCTGTTTTCTAGTAGCATGTTACTGATCTTTTTGTGAACGGTTCCTCTATGCATGTTTATTTATCAACCTCGTAATTTTTTAAGCTAAATTTCATAACTCACTCTTCAGGTGAAAATTCCCTCTGGTGACATATGCCGGACTTCTCCAATTATTTTGTCAGCATAAACCCCATCCATTTCTTACAATCTCCAGAAAGTTCGATTTCAGATCTGCCTCCATCCAATAAACAACCAGTAGTTAGGAATAAGTCCCTGTCCTACTTTTTTTTTCTTTCAATAATCTGTTTCACTCAGATGTACATTATATGGGAAACAAAATGGGTCCCTACCTCTACATTCAATCTAGATACTAATATCTTGCTACCATTTTTCAATTTGCTAAAAATGAATGTTTTGCAAATTAAGTCTAAAAACAATTCTTTAGTAATACTATATATTGTACTGCAGATATTTAAGTCAAACCTCAATACAGAACACTGACATACATGTTGATTTATTGCCTTTCTACAACACAACCTAAATTCATTGAAACCTCAAAAACGTTTTTGATATCTGACAGTCGATATGATATTAGATGCGCAGGCATTGTTCTACAGCCACGGTAATTCTCCCTCTGGGGGCGAAAAAGACCAGATGAATATGTAAAGGATGGAGGTGTTACTGAAAGCAGATCTGAAGTGTTAAGGATTGTGGATTATGACGAAGAGCTCACAGTTTACAGCAAAACACCGACTATGAATGATTTCCTCAAAACTATAGGAATAAATGCATGTTATCTACTCTCATCCACTCTGCAGATGGAACTTTGATTCTAATGTTAAAAGCCAGAGAAAAAACACAACACGACGCACAAGAACAATTCGATGCAATATTATCGGTTCTATGCGCATGTGCACGGGCTGGCAGGGGGCACAGACGTGGGGTGTAATCCCGGTTTTTTGACTGCGGGGCAGAAGGCATGTGGCGCTTGGCTGCAGACTTTCTCCCAGCAGCAGCTGTGACACCATCTTTGTATCTTAAGGTGGTGCCTAATCACCCTTGCAACTCTAACTACATCTCTCATGTTTTCAATCAGCCAGGCCCATAAATTATTG
>JAFVLL020013993.1:0-48912 GCA_021397915.2 Tor tambroides | reverse complement strand
CTATCTATCTATCTGTCTGTCTGTCTGTCTATCTATCTATCTATCTATCTATCTATATGTCTGTCTGTCTATCTATCTATCTATCTATATGCCTGTCTGTCTGTCTTTATGTCTGTCTATCAATCTATCTATCTGTCTGTCTGTCTGTCTGTCTGTCTATCTATCTATCTATCTATCTATCTATCTATCTATATGTCTGTCTGTCTGGCTATCTATCTATTTATCTATCTATCTATATGTCTGTCTGTCTGTCTGTCTGTATGTCTATCTATACAGTTACAGTGAGGCACTTAGAATGGAATTAAATAGTGCCGATTTTTGGAGCATTTAGAAGTGAAAAATGAGATGGTTATAATTTTATAAAAGCACTTATATTAATTTTCCTGTTAAAACTTGTTTATTATTTAAGTTTTTTTATTGTCATTTTAGGGTTTTAAGTATTACATTGTCATGACAACAGATTTGAAACGTATATAAATATTCTCATATAAGGTGAATTAGCTTTTTTTCTCTTTATTTTTTTACATAAAATTTTAATAATATTGTTTACATCATGTGGCTGAACTCATGAAACTACGAGTATTTTGTTTAAAATTCATTTTAGTAATCACCAATATGCCACAAGTGCTGTCAAGCAAGCTTAACTTGAATTGAACTGCACTGCTATAATTCTAATAGAAAAAGTGGGTAACACTTTATTTTAAGGTGTCCTTGTTACACACGTTACATGTACTTACTATTACAATAACAATAAATGATGCATAAATACATGCAAGTAACCATAAACCAAACCCTAATCCTAACCTTATATATAGTAAGTATATGTAGTTAATTAATATTACTCAGTACTTAATGTATAATTACACTGTAACTAGGACACCTTAAAGTGTAACCAAAAAGTACTTCCTGGCTAAAACAATGTCAATAAACGGCTGCACACCACTCCTCCGAAACACTTCGGACACCCCTCTCGGCTAATGTTTTTCCGAGCCATGTGTTGCGTCTACAATCTCCCTCCAAAACCCAACCCCCAGCCCTTATGCCCCACAGACAAACACAAACTCCACAAGTTTCCCCCCAAAAAGCAATAGCCAGTACTCTAAACTCATAAACACCCCCCTGCACACACAGCCAGCCCCCATCTGGCGGCCCCTGGCCCTGCCCCCGTTGGAGCTGGGGGCTGGGGTGGAGCTGAGGTCAGGGATCAGGCAGACGTTGGCCCTTTGCTCAACAGCTGCCCGTGTTCACAAGCCAGGAGGAGGAAGTGGCAGCCGCCACTGCAGCAGCAGCACATCTGCTCTAATGAGTGTGTCAAAGCCACTAATACACAGACACACACACACACACTGATCTGGTCCTCTCCTGACCTTCTCTTCACACACTCAGCACACCATCAGGCCAGAATGGAGCCCTTTGTGTGGAAGTGTGTTTGTGTGCGGTGTTTCGTGAAAGGTTCAGAGCTCTGTTGTGTAATGAGTCAGCTGTGACAAGAGGAAGAACTGCAAAGACATTTAAATTCATGAAACACACACACAGTGAAGGGTCTGAATGACATTACACTTCTGACGCAAACTTCAGATCTTACAGTATATCATCTATCTATCTATCTATCTATCTATCTATCTATCTGTCTGTCTGTCTGACGTTCTATAGTTTCTATCTATTCTATCGTTCTCTCCATTCATCTATTTTTCTGCTGTACTATCTATCGTTCAATCTATCGTTCTGCCGTTCTACAACTATAAACTATTTTTTTAACAAATATTTTTAGTGGTTAAAGAATCTTTTAGTTGAACTATTTTTTTCCTTGTGTGATGAACCTACAAACTGTAAGAAACTATACTGTTTTTCTGTACACACAATTATTTTTACTATTCAAAATCTATAAACAATGGTTTGTAAAGAATTTTCCTTCACTGTAAACAATTATTTTTCAAAGTTAAACAAAAACAATGCTCATTGGAGTACGTTTTACGAGAAAATATAAAAATAATTGTATCAAATATTTTGACATTACAATGCACATATGAATTTAGGTGTACTGTATTTGCAATATTTGTGGAAAAGTATTAACAACAACAATAGTGATAAAATGAAATAAAACACTAACTCTTAAGTTAAATTATTATATCAAAACCTAACACCAATGATATCGTCAGCATCAGATCTAAATCATAATCAGGTTAAGCTGATATGGTTCATAGAAACCAGTGCGGTGAATTTGTAATGAGAGCAGGAAGACTCCTTCAGTCTCCAGAGTGTACAGTATGAGAGATCTCATCATTCTCACCACAGTCGTCACCTCCTACTACATCGCACATATGTGTACATTTATATCCAGGCACCTCCACCAGCCAAACAAGCCAACACACATACCTCTAACATATAGATCTGGTTGTGAAAGCAAAACATTTCTATTCCAATATCTTCAGGAACACAATTTTTATGATCTGTACACACCACTCTTTAGTTTTCATTCATACATGACCAGAACTTTCAACAGCAGTATAAACAGTACTAATATGAAATGATAATATTAAAAAACAAATTGTTTCATTCTTCTTAAATCATATTAAAACTATAATAATGCGAGCAAAGAGTGAAATAGGCTATAAAAACATTGTGTTTACTCAGTAACATTTTGCACAAATTCCAGCTATCACACAGCTGTCATTTCCACCTCAATCCACAATTTTGCTCGTTATAAAGTTTTATCAACATTCCAAAATGTAATGTAAAATGTAATCAAACAGAAGCTACAGATTTATATCACATTGCAAGTGACCTGCAAAACGCTACAAGAGGGGAAAAAACTGAGATTTTTACAAAATTAAAATTTAAATAATCACCTTAAAATACACTTCCCTTTATTTAAAAGTACCCTAAACGTTTGTGTTAATGAAAAACGTTTATATCTCTGTTTTTAATTAGTTCCCAGCCTTACAGCTAAATTTAGCCTCAACTATAGGCCATGCATATGATAACATTCACCAATTAACTTCTAAACTCACCACAGAAATACGGGGTGAAATAGAACAGAATGTTATCATTATCTAGGAGCAATTGTGTAGCATCACAAGTTATTGTCAAACGTAATTACGGGGCTCTTTTTTTGTTAAAATCCGCGGATGTCGCCGTTCAACGTGTATTTCAAAGTAAATGTCTCCCCCTGGTGGTGTGTTGTTGAACCTAATTGTACCCGTCTCGTTATCGATTACAACAAAAACTGCCACAAAATACTGCTAAAAATGAACAAACACAAAAATGAAAGTGTTTCTCACTGTAGTACTTTATTTATTGGAGTGTCATGACAGTTGTCTGCCACTCATCCGAGATAGATAGAATGAGTGAGTTTTGGTGCAAATCCCACTAGATGATCATGCACACTCATCAGTATCAATCACCAGGGAAGTGTACAGTAACAGTAAATTCAAGAGAATATGGCTTTGTGTTCTGTATATACATACATGAAAACCCAATCAGCAGCAACACAACACAGAAACAGTAAAGGATTTCAAAAACAGAAAAAAGTTGTGTTTGTGCAAACATAATGTTGTTTTAATGTTTTAGCTTTCCTATTCTTGCAAATTTAATTTGTTCACAGGAAATTTTGTGATAATACAAGATAAATGACATGTAATAGATGCTACTAAACAAACAAACAGGTTACACCATTTATTCAGCAGCTGTGAGCAACACAAAATGCAAAGCATCACACCATCATCAATCTGCAAAAGAAAGAGTTATCATTCTGGGTCGTTTACAAAGGTTCTTTATATCACAGCATATATTTTCTCCATTAAGATACTTCTTTGGATGCATGTACACTTTTGGCAAATGGCAATGACACTAATGCCCTTGAAAAAGCTAAAAGAGGTTTCTCAATTAAAATCCATAAAAGCTCAATCAGACGAAGGATTAGTTTTCAAGTTTCATTGTTCATCTGTATTAACAAGGCACACTTTATCTTATATTACTTATTTATTGGAAGGTGCAGTACTGAGACAAAACAGAAGAAGCAATTCTGGGTTTCTGAAACAACCCAGTCATATTTAAATAGGCAAGCTCTGTTTAGATCATTTCTAACATGTAAAGGTTCTGTAAATGTACTACTGGAAGTCAGAAAAGCAGTCGTACATCCTGAGGTGGCGTCTGAATTCACATAAACGTCTTAAGGATCTATACTTTGACAATCTATATCCAAAGGCAAGTTTATTGATATCTCATTACTGATCATTAAAGTGGCTTTAATATGCCTGTGGCATAAAGTTGTACAGTTGAACAATAAACATCCGAGGACTGTGCAAATGTTTACATACATTCAGTGGAATCAAATCCCCGGCCTATATAATAGTATATGCTTCTTGAGGCACATTTGAATTATATACTATTTTTTAGAGCAAATTAAATAGATTCAAATTTAACATAAACTGTTTTACTTCTATTTTTGGAAAAACAGAAAACACCCACTGTAATTGTATTACATTTTGAGGCTGTATTGTACATAATTCGTATTCAGAAGAATCACTGAATATTGAATCACATGAGTATTTATGCATCTGGTAAAGAAACATTTAAATTGTCTTTTAAAAACCGTATGTTTAAATGAAGTTGACTTGAGTAAGTCAATCATACAGTCCATTTAAAACAAGGACAAAGTGTGGTAATACACATTGCATAACCGTTGATTCTTGTATGATAAAACAAACAAAGAACATTAAATATAACATGTATAAGTAATCGTTTTACCCAATCTGTGTGAAAAATTGATATCTAACAACAATATACATCACTACTGATGCCTGTTTGAAGTAGTAGCACATGTACAGCATATGGACTCAAGATGGAGATACTGAACTTATGAGAGCTCGAAATACCAGAGGAGAATGAAGAAAAGCAAATGAGAAACAGTTAAATGATTACAAAAAATAACTAGTTGAAAAGCCCTTTTTGATTTACCTAAGGAATTCCATTTTATATGGCAAATACTCCATTTCAGAGGGCTGTAGGATGATCTGAGGGACACAAAATGATGTTCTTGCCGTGGAGAAACTGAAGCGAGGTGGGAAAAGAAACAAATGAGGCAACTTTCCGTCCCCGAGTCCAGAGAGTAATCCAGCCAGTGCTACATGCAGGCCAAGCAGCCTCTTAAAAGAGCTGGATCATTGATTCCCGTGACTTCCCAACACCAATCCACTTTACTAAAGCAAAGATGGAGGAAGTCATTAGGATTGCTGTCGTAAAACAACCCAACTGCATTTTAAACGATCAGACTAACAACAACAACAACAACAACCCTCACCTTCATGTCGTTCCAAAGCTGTATGACTATTTTCCACATTTTTGTCTATTTGGATGTCAATGGGAATCAAAACTGTTTGGTTACTGACATTGTTCAAAATATCTTTTACGTTTCACAGCAGAAGGAAAGTCATACAAGTTTGGAATGACATGAGGATGAGTAAATGACAAAAAAATTGGAAAAACTATTCCTTTAAAGTCTTACCAGGCACACCCAAGTGATCTTCAATGTAGCAGACGTATTTCTGTGCATTTTCTGGAAGCTCTTCAAAGGTCCTGGCAGCAGACGTGTCTGTTTTCCAACCTGGCAGAGTCTCGTACTGCACTTCAACCTTATGTAGTACCTCTTGGTTTGCTGGGAAACATGTATGATATTCAACTACACTAGATTTTATTAAATCTACTTGTGTGATTTGGGAAAAGTGCTGCTTACCTGGAAAATGTGGGATGATTTCACCATCCACTTTGTATGCCACACCAACTTTGATCTCAGGAAGCACATCTAAGATGTCAAGTTTGGTGAGAGCTAAGCTAAACAGACATATAGAAGGATGCATATAAGAAAACAGTATTTTATAGAGCACAGATACAGAAACCAAAGGAAACATATCTGAACACTCACGCTGTGAAGCCATTAATCATGTGGGCGTATTTGATAAGCACCAGATCCAGCCAACCACATCTCCTTTTGCGACCTGTGGTCACGCCCACTTCCTTGCCTCTTGTCTGCAAGAGCTCTCCAGTTTCCTATGCATAAGTACAGTATGCAAAGTGCAACATTTAATTCCTTCGTGTATTTACAATATGTGTACAGGTATTTGAATATTCACAATGAATAGGTTAAACAGTCAAGCTTTTTAATGACAATTTTACAACCCGAATTCTGGAAACAGTCCGTTTTAAATGAGCCTTGGCCCACAGGACACGACGGCGCTTCTGGACCATGTTCACATATGTCTTCCTTTTTGCATGATAGAGCTTTAGTTGGCATCTGCAGATGGTATGGCGGATTGTGTTTACCGACAGTGGTTTCTGGAAGTATTCCTGGGCCCATTTAGTAATGTCAATGACAGAATCATGCCGATGAGTGATGCAGTGTCGTCTGAGGGCCCGAAGACCATGGGCATCCAACAAAGGTCTTCGGCCTTGTCTCTTACGCACAGAGATTTCACCAGTTTCTCTGAATATTTTGATGATGTTATGCACTGTAGATGATGAGATTTGCAAAGCCTTTGCAATTTGATGTTGAGGAACGTTGTTTTTAAAGTATTCCACAATCTTTTTACAGACTCTTTCACAGATTGGAGAGCCTACTTCTGAGAGACTCTGCCTCTCTAAGACATCCCTTTTATAGCTAATCATGTTAAGGCCGGGACACACCAAGCCGACTTCAAAGAACTAGTAGCGACAAAAGCAGACGGTGTTGTCGCCTCCCGTCGGCAGCGTCATACCAAAAAGCTACGCTCGAACACACCGCACAGACTACAGCCAACGGCAAACTAATACATGTGTTCTGTGGATGCGTGAGAGGAATTAACTGTCTATTTCAGCAGCTATCAATAGTATATATTCGTCATTCA
This sequence comes from Tor tambroides, assembly GCA_021397915.2. Classification (NCBI taxonomy): domain Eukaryota; kingdom Metazoa; phylum Chordata; class Actinopteri; order Cypriniformes; family Cyprinidae; genus Tor; species Tor tambroides. The sequence goes on along the minus strand of JAFVLL020013993.1, from coordinate 42,031 downwards.
AAAGGAGAAACCGAAACAAAGATATACGAGATAAACGCAGATATACGAAACGTAAACAAAGCAGCGCTTGCTTACCATTTTGAATATCAGTAACGTTGATAACTTTAATCATTTTAAGCGGCTCATATTGTTATGAAAACATTCGCGTATTAGAATGATTGAGAAAGATCTCGTAACATTTAAACAGCCTTCTGTCTGTACCACCTTCATTTACGTGCTCGTTTTCATCACTTTCGCTGTAATTCTCGGGCACTGACTCGTTCGCTAAACTGAACATCCAATCAGAGTTCTCCCTCCTGCCGACATGAGCCCAAAGAGAGCTGACGAGTGGAACACACCAAACAAACTAACCCGACCGTCGCTCGCCATCAGCCCAATGTTGGTCAACGGCCGACCGTCGGCCAACGGTCGGCAATTTAAGGGATGACTGTGTAGCATTCTATCCAGGGACTACAGAAGAAAAAAAACTGACTCACCCTGGTGTATTTACAGTAAAGTTTATTAATGTTCACTAACCTTATTTAATAAACTAAAAAAATAACAATAATATGATCTATATGATATAATATGAGCTATATGATACTACTGTATTAGCAGCAGCATTTGACAATTTGAATGATGAAGTCTACATTACTATTGTCTTGCCTAAAATAAACACTAGATGGAGCCATTTTAAAACTGAAAACTCGAAGTGTTTGAAGTGTAAGAGCAATTTCTAGTAGAAATATATTTGGACTGACTTTACATTATGTGTTTTACTATAAATCATACTATGTACTGACATTTCAAATATAATTACATAATACAATGCACTTATTGTCTATATGCATGTTTTTACATTGTGTTTATAATTGAAAAACACCTGAAGTAACTATATCTGCATTTAATTTCTGTGATATTTAATAAGTTTTCCTTTAATTTTTTTTTGGTTAAAGACACTATGTATTGCTATGTACAAGTGTGAACATAAATTTTAACTAAAAACAACACCATTTAGACTTCTTCATGTCTATGCCACAATTTTATTAATTTCCACTGTAGAATCCTAATAGTTCCAGGATTTCCTTGATCGTGGAAACCCTGCTATTGTTATTTATAAGCACGTATTAAGTCACAGTAAAGCACATTATGAATAGGAAATCATAAATGTCTCATACATAATGTATTCATTGTCATGTAGTGTGACAGATTACTGACTGCTGTTCCTCCAGCCTCATTATTCCTGTTCAAATCAATCCATAACAATAATCGTGCTTGACTAAAGTCAGGGTCATTACTGCCAAAACACTCATAACGCTGAATGCACCGGAATATAAACAGTAGTGAGAGCTCATCCAAACAATGCGGAAACAAAAGAGGAAGTTAAGCAGCTGCTTACGTTGTTCTGTTCTGTAGGGAAAGCTCCAATCCCAACTCTCGTGGTGTAGGCTTTGACAACTCCATAGACTTCACCCACATTCTGGGGCGGCATGCCCAGACCCGTACACACCCCTCCCACAGTGCAGTTTGAGGAAGTCACGAACGGATATGTCCCTAAACAAAAGCGTCAGATCAGCGTTGCGTGCCAGTGAAGTGTTAGTGAAGCTTTAGGCAATGTTAGGGTTATTTTCATTACTGTATGTACAATAATAGACCTTTGCGTCTGTAAACGTCTATATTTATTTGTAAAAAGTTAGAGGTGCACAACACTGCTTAAAATCACATAAAATAACCTTTTAAATAAAATTATTAAGAACTAACAAATGATTTTTTACATAGTGAAAAATAAATTAAAGCAAAGTTAAACCTATTATAATAAAAAAAAAATCAAAATAAAATAATATATTAAGAAAATGTAAATACGATTAAACAAATAGAATTTAAAAGTGACTGAAGTTTTAGTAAAGCTGTAAAGAATGTAATGACACTTATTTTTATTATGTAGAGTAATAAGCATCTCCATCAATGTCAATTTTTTTTAAAGTACACACAATACATAAATCATGCAACCATAAAAATAGTAGGAATTATAATATTTTAACATGACAGAAAAAAATAAAAAATCATAAAATGAAATAAAATGAAATGTATTATTGACTTGTAGACTTATTATTGTTGATAGTTCACAGGACTTAACTAATATGGGAGGACTTTCCCAGAAGTTCACAAATGGGAATCAGCTGGTTAGCACATTGCATAATCTTATGTTACACATGGTCAGGGAATGGTATGTACAATGTGTTTCAATGTATCCATTACTCACCAAAGTCTATGTCCAGCAAGGCTGCATTGGCACCTTCCACCAGAATCTTCTTCGAAGGCCCATGTAGCGCCTCATACATGAAAAAGACTCCGTCTCTCACCATGGGCTTTATCCTGTCTACATACGTCTGAAAAAAAAACAGTCAGTGTCGGAAAGTGCGGTAACCCTTGTTGTTAGTGTGTTACAGTAGATGTTACTGTTATGTATACAGTAATTAATAAATGTATTTAAAAAGTTAACATTATATGATAACTGATATGATAAAGATATGTTGTGCATCTCTAACTCTTATCCAAGTCCTATAAAATCTTGTAAACCTAACCTACAGAATTAACTGGTGTGACATCTAAGCTTCTCACCTTGAGTTTCTCAAGTTCCCCATCCACATCAATCTCCAGTGATGGGTACATAGACTTATACTGTGAGGCCAAATGTTTAAATCTGTGAAATAAGACATGAGACTGCTCAGCTGACACTGTGATAGACAAGTAGCGTGATCAGTTGCTCTTCCATTGTTTTTGTCGGATTAAGACCTGGATTAAGTGTTTTTACAGAGGGTGAGGCTTAACACGGTCTATGGAAATGTGACATGAATGGGTAAGATAGTTGAGTTGTCAAGCTCATTGGAACAGGTAAGCACACCCTGACCTTTCTGAGAACTCTTGAAAGTCAGCCAGAAGGTCACATATCCTCAGGCCACTGCGAGCTGCTTTGGCAGAGTACACGGGCCCGATTCCTTTTTTAGTTGTTCCTAAACTAGGTGGTGAAACAGAAAGAAGGTGAGACTCGTGAGTGATATTCACATGCATTTTTTTTCCATGTTGGTTGCTTTAAAACAAGGGTCTGCAACCCTTATTCAGGGACCTCTAAGTGGATGTAGACATAGAGAAGTGAACCTGTTACATACAATATTGAATAAAATTAAGTGTAATTTTTTTTACATACACATTTTTATTCAACATTTCAAACTGATGAAAAGTGAGAGTAAAGACATTTATAATGTCTTTCCTAATCTAAAAGAAATGCTGTTCTTTTGAGCTTTTTATTCATTAAAGTATCCTGAAAATCTGTATCAGTTTTTAGAAGAGCACAACTTCATTATGAATACTGGCAATAACATTTTCAGCATGGATAATAATACATGTTTCTTGAACAGCAAATCAGCATATTAAAATGATATCTAAAAAACTCATGTGACACTGAAGACTGGAGTAAAGACTGCAGAAAATTCAGCTTTGCATCACAGGAATAAATGACATTTATAATATATTGAAATAAAAAAAAAACTTATTTTAAACTGTAAAAATATTCCACAAAATTACTGTTTTTACTGTATTTTTAATCAATTAAATGCAGCCTTGTTGAGCAGACTACTTTCAAAAACATTTTTTAAAAATCTTACAGACCACAAACTTTCGAACAATAGCGTACAACTAAAAGCCACTGAATGAATCATTATTGATGTGCATATTTATTTGTACACTACATTTTAGTTTCACATAATTCTTTAATGTGAGAGGGACTATGAAATATTCATCTGAGCTTTAGCTTATTAAATGTAATGCCAGATTAGCCAATATTACATTTAATATTTTATTCGTTTTATTTGTCATATATTGAATGTTATGTTATTAAGAGTATAAAATATTTTCTTTTTGCATATATATATCACATTTCACAAAAAAAGAACTTAGAACCGAAAGTCAATTACTAAGATCAACCTGAGCGGTTAGAAAAGCCACCAATACATGACTAAAGTTCATCTCTCAAAGCATTTTTTCATTCGTTATGAACTCATGTCATAACATGTTGCTAGCGTGTTGTATGCGTGTGCATAAAGCAGGGTTTTTACTTTTTGCCAGCTTGCTGTTGCCTCTCCTGTTCCTGGACTCCATCCACAGCTTGATGGAAATCAAACACTAGAGGCAGGAGAGTGTATACATTACAGTGAGACAACTCATCTCTCTGAGCTCTGAACCCAACATGCCAAAGCAGGTCACCAAATCAACACTTGGGTTGACTACAATTGATCCTGTGTCCTTTCATTATAACCACTCCTGCTGAGAATCTAGAATTACAACAATAGTCTAAAGGCATAAGGCTGATGATACACAGGGCAACTTTTTGAACAATGTTGCTGGGCAACTTTGGTTAATGCTGGTGTCAACTGGCAACCAGGTAAAACACAGGGCCCACGACTGATCTAAAGTATCCAGATAGAAATCTTTTACCCATTCTCAATGGGAAAGTGCCCAAGCAACACTGCTCAAAAAAAGTTGCCCGGCAAAATTGCTCAAAACGTTTCCCCATGTATCATCAGCCTAATAATTTAAACATGAACTATTATTCATTTTACAGGACTCTTTGATTATGTGACATTTGAGAGCAATATCTGCCTACTTCAAATCCCAAAAGCTAAAAGCAAAGCAAAACAAACACAGACACAAAAAAAAGAGCAGTAAAAATGCACTGATGCATCAAACAACATTTTGATGCATTAATTAAATATTATTATTGATATGAAGCTATTATTTCTAGATAGATTTGCAGTTCCTGAAGGGAATAGAAGTGCTTGCAAGGCATAAAAAGAACAGTGTTTAAGATTTAGGTTCAGGATTTTATAAATACGGAGTCAAAGGGAGGTTTTCAAAATTTGATCATAAATTTCATATTTAAAAAAACAGACATTACTGTATAGACATTACTGTAAAAACAAATAACCAGTATGTTAGAGGGGCATCAGTAAAATGTCTTGCAAGCACTGTAATAATACCTACTGTATTATGTGTTTGTTTTTTTTAACAAATAACAATTCTTGACCATTTTTGATCAATCCAAAACACCCAATGTACTTAATGTACATCAATGCATTCATTTGGCTTAAGTTACATACACTACCATTCAAAAGTTTGGGATCAGATTTTTTTTCAGCAAGGATGCATTAAACTGATCATAAATAAATGATTACAAATGATTCATTTGTTCTTTATGTTACAAAAGTTTTCTATTTCAAATAAATGTGGTTTGAACTTTGTATGCAAAGTATACTGAAAAAAAAACTATCAGAGTTTCCACAAAAATATTAAGCAGCACAATTGTTCTTTTTTTTCAACATTGATAAAAAGAAATGTTTTTTGAGCAACAAATCAACATAATAGAATGATTTCTGAAGTATCATGTGACCCTGAAGACTGGACTAAAACTCAGCTTTGCCATCATCGCAAATAAATTATATTTCTAAAGATATTAAAATAGAAAACAGTCATTTTAAGTTGTAATAATATTTCACAATATTACTGTTTTTACTGTATTTTAGCTCAAATAAATGTATTTTTGAATGGTAGTGAAAATATTAAGTATTCAGCATATGTTTAAAAATAACTATGAATAGAAAATAATCAGTTAGTAAAGAATTGCAATCAAATCAAATTCTTTACAACCATATAAAGCCAAATTTTGCTGTGTTCGGGATATGATGGTGTTTATATGTCATAGGAGCCATCAGCCTACCAATGTGTGCACGGTCAGAGATGATGAGCCTGTTCTCCCAGCCTTCCAGACCTGCGAGCAAACTCACTGTTAGACTCCTGTCAATGCTCATACAGCCTAAGGGCATAATCAGTTAAACAAACCTTTTCCTTTCCGTTCATTCTTCTCAGCCTCCTCGAAGAGACCCGGCAGGTGAATGACTACACCATTACCTGCAATCAAATGAGGAGCTGTTAGTCATCACTGTCTAATTCACAGGGCTTTAACCCTGGCCTGAAGTAGCGTTGGAATATTACAGCAAGTTGTTTAGCCACAGACAAACTCATGCACTTTGTACAATCATAGAAACTTGTTTCTTGAGTCATACTGTGATCGTTTTAGCTGTAACAATATCAACATTATTAACTTCATAAATTCCAAAGTTTCTAAATGTACAGTGAGAATTCTTTTTTTAAAAAATGGAACAAGAGGTAAAGAATTACCAATTTAAAGGTCTTGGAATGGATAGGAACTTAGGAAGGGTTGGAATATTGAAGAAGAATCTTAAAAATCACACATATCAACCCTTAAACCCTGCAACACAGATTTCTGAAACCTGTATAATCTAATGTACTATGAACATCAAGCACTTCCAATACATCATACTAATCTACAGTGCTGACATATGAATCAGAAAGCCAAACACAGTAGTGGCCATTAGCAAAATTGGATCTTTGCAAATAAACTGCATAGATTGCACTCAGCTATATTAGTCTGGATATGCTGGCCCAACATCCAAACACTCTAACAGGAAGCTGTGGTGTTCAAAGCAAGGACTGAGATCTGCACTGCTTGCATGAGAATGTGCACAACTTATATAAGACATTTTATCCAAATGGAGGGAGGAAATTTGATATATTACTCACCAATGAAGGCAGTGACCTTAGGGTTAATAATTCCACTGGGTAGAAGGTGGAAGTCATATTCCACTGAATCAACCACGACTGTGTGTCCTGCATTGTTGCCTCCCTACAGGAGAGAAGAAACACAAAGACTTTTCAATTCTTGAGAAGATGACATACAAATCTGGGATAGTTAGTTCACATCAAAAATTCTGTCATTATTTACAGTACTAACCCATGTCGTCCAAAATATTATGACTGACTTTCTTCATGGAACATAAAAGATGCTTTGAGAAATGCCTCAGTGTTTTTGTCCACACAATGGAAATCAATGCGATCCAATGTTGTTTGGATCTCAAATATCATCTTTTCGTGTTCCAGAGAAGAAGGCAAGTTTATGGATGAACTATCTCTAACTATCCCAAGCATTACTATGGTATGGTACAGACATGCTTAGACATGCAGTTGTGAAATGGAAAATTTGAAACATGTAAACAACACTGATTTTGGTTGTTAGGTGTGGGGTTTTAACGTGAGAACAGCTCTATTGCTCAATTAGACAAGATACAAGTAGGAAACCAGGTAGAATCCTTTTCACATTTTCTGCATGAATTATGTTGGACAATTTGTTGTATCGTTCAGAACAGACTTCAACATGGAAAAATGTATCAAACAGAGCTAAAATTACTACACTCTTGTACGAGGCTTAAAGCACAATTAAATTAACCTTGTAAATGAATGTGCAAAGGGTGAACATTCCGCATTCCAGTTCTTCAGAGTTACATTTGTTTCATTTTCTTTGTCATTCCATTAAGCTGTAAAATTACATAAAGAATGCAAACTTGATTCCTTCTTTGTTGACACGTGACTAAAGAGAAGGGAAACCATAGACACCAACTGTTAACCATCATCAAGAATCATCAAGAGTCCTCACGTGTGTTGGTTTTCATCATGGCGTCAATCAGCTCTGACCTCATGTCACATATGAGGGAGTTCTCACAAAGTGTGCTCAATAAATCAGTCTTTAATCCAGCAAGGAACAGGGCAGAACTATTTCAGGGCAAACTGGTCTCATTGGACCAGTTTAGTAGTGTGTGTGTGGATGCCTCTCCTTTTTAGATCCATTTACGATGTTCTCATACCCATGGTGACCAAAAGCGTTGCTGGAGGCACTTAGCATTACAACTATGGGCTCCTATTACAAGGTTGCTTTTGATTCTAAGGGCCCAGCCTGGGAGTTTTTTTTTTCTTTAAACTTATACATCACATTGTTCATAACAGCATGCTGACAATTCAGAAACTTGGAAAGCATTGGCTTCATGTAATGAATGTGGTTTCATTACACACATTTAGTGGTCCACCTCCAAATAATCTCTGGGATATCATACATTTACATTTAAGAACATAGAACGCAAAGAATGTCTCTGTAAGCCACGAAATCTCAGCATAACACTAAATGATTCATTTGTTCTAAACTATGTGTTTTTTATCCAAAAAGTGGATTGTGAAAAGTTTGTTAATGTCAGCAAATAAATTTGTTTTTTCCCCTTGGAATATTTTGGAGAATTAATCAGTGCACATTGTAAATAGAGTCAATTTTGATTTCATGTTGACTTTAATTTGTATTTATACTACATACAGTATTATAAGATGTAGTTTCTAGAGAAAAGACATTTAGTGTTTCAGAGAAAACTCGGAAGAGCCGAGTCATATTTTGAGTCTATAACCTGGAACATTTCTTTCATATGATGTTTGTCACATTTGCTCTCATGACTATCTCTGGGGTTTCAGGCCGTGTTGGATGGCGTCCAGTTTTCCAAACCTGGCATGCTAAAAGTGGCTAGAGTGAGTGATCTACTCCACCGTCTGTTTGAGGAGGAACAAGGGGTTGAGGAAATAATACAGGGATTTCTAGCAAAGTTACCACCTTATCACACACAACAATCCAACAGCATTAAAAAGCTGAAAAAGTACCAAACAAATTCCATGAAATAGATTGATTACATATTGTTTTCAGTGGTGAGATTAAACTGTTGTGATGTTCTATCTGGTTTGGTTTTTGTTGGTTCCTCAGAATAAAGAGTGGGTGCACATTTGAGAATGAGAGTGATAGTGTGCATTTATTAAAGCTGCAGTCCGTACCTTTTTTTGGTTAAATTATCCAAAATCAATTTGAGCAAATACATAACCAGCCAGTGTTCAAAACTTCAAAAATCACCTTACCTTAGCCTGATTCACAATGGTAGTTCAAGTTCAAGTTCAGTTTTATTTCTAGAGCACATTTAAGCACGAAACAAGGCCGACCAAGGAGAAAATTATTAAACAAATTAAAACCATTCAGGGACCAATACAACAACAAAAGCAGATTAAAACCATTCAAAAGCACACATTACCGCATGTTAAAAGCCAGAGAGAAAAGATGCGTTTTAAGATATTACTTGAACTCAGATAAAGTGGAAGCCATTCTAATGTAAACTGGTAAGTTGTTCCAGAGGGTGGGACCAGCCACTTCAAAGACTCTAAATCCCCTGGTTTTTAAGTGAGCTCTAGGGGTCTGGAGGAGAAGTTTGCCCTCTGATCTTAGTCCTGATCGGAGAGTAGGGGTGGAGTAAATCAGACAAATAAGATGGGGCTTGATTGTTAAGTGATTTATAGACAAGTAGCAAGATTTTAAACTCAATTCAATAGTCAACTGGCAGCCAATGCAATGATCGCAAGAGGGGAGTGGCATGATCAAACATTTTACACCCTTCAAGAATCTAGTTGCTGAATTTTGAACTACTTGTCACCGCGAGATTTGAGACTTTGATATACCAAAGTAGAGGGAGTTGCAATAATCCAGCCGAGACGTAATAAAGGCATGGATAGCAACCTCTAGAGAGCTTTTTGAGAGAAATGACTTGATTTTAGAAAGGAAACAGAGATGGAAAAAACTAGAACCTATTACAGCACTAATTTGTTATCAAACACCACACCCAGATTCCGAACCATGGGGAGAGATAAAGGAATTTACGTTCCTGAGGTTGAGTTGAATACTTGCCCTATGTTCGGAGGGACTGAAAATAATAACTTCGGTTTTATCTGGGTTCAAGAACAGAAAGTTTTTAGAAAGCCATGATTTGACATCAGCAAGACAAGCAGTAAGAGTATCAATGGCAAAATTAGTTTTCTTAGTCAAAGGCAAGTAAATTTGTAGATCATCGGAGTAACAGAGGAAGAAGATAAAGAGAGAAGAGTGCGGGAGATAAGATAGAACCCTGAGGAACTCCACAGGTTAGGTTGCCTGGGGTTGAGAGAAAACTTCTAGTTTTTACCAGAGCCGTTGAGAAACAGAGTTGCGACACGCTTTGATCTCGCCGCCGCGCGGTCACGTGGTTCATGGAGCTCTCAATAGTTCCAAACAACTCCGCGCTGTCAATAGGTTTGAATGGGATTAATCGGGTCAGACAACAACAGCGGGTATACTTGCAGCATTTTCCGGCAAATATTAACACAAAACGTCCATTGATTAATTCGTTTAATACACTGATAGTAGCATTTTGTCTGTGGAGTTTAATGGAAATAATATTAATGGGTTTTTCTTGTTTAACTATGGAGGAGTAAAAACATAGTACAATGCAACACACAGGATAAGGCGGTTACATTTCTTTGTATGCAAAGTATAAATAGTGTAAACTGCTTAATAAAGATTGGAGACTTGAGGCATGACTTTGTGTGTTTTTGTGTTACACTTATTCCTGTGGATGTGCAGACCAATGATGAAATAAATTATGCTTATTTAAAGAGTATAAGAAATCTAATTAGTATGTAAAATGTGTTATTGTATTAATATATATTTCTTCATCTATGGTCATAATTATTCACATTCTAATACAATATTATGTTAAAATATAAGATACAATATGCATACACAAGTGAATATCAATGAATGCTAGAAAAATGCTAGAAATGGTTTTAGCCATTTTCAAAAAACATCTAAAGACATCTTTTTCGCCACCATCTGACCAATTAATACTAGCACTTACCTATTCTATTCAATTTATTTATATTTATTTAAAAAAAATCATTGCTATGTGAACTGTGCTAGACTAACTGAGACTTGTCACAGCACTTGTATTTTGTTGCTCTTTCGTTGGTCTGTTTGCTTCTACATTGTAGAGGAAATGCTTTTTGGATAAAAGCGTCTGCTAAATGACTAAATGTAAATGAAAAAAATGTAAATTTAAGTTTTGCAAATACTTCAAAATAAAAAAGGCAACCAACTGTATTCATCAAAATATTTTATTATATAATATATCCAGGGAGAGGGCAAATTGTGTTCCTTGGCAGTCTTCATAGAAACTCATTTGACATCCTAAAGGGAGAGAAAGACTGCAGAAAGACGTAAAACAACTAGCATCAACTAGCATCTGGTTATGATCGCTATTAAGGTGTTTCTCACGTTATCGAACTGCAAATATAGCATATAGTATACTGCCTATTATCTAAAAATAAACATTAACTATAACGCGTTTCATAAAACACAACTACTGGTCAGATTTCCGAGAGGTAAACTAATGCGTTAAAATGGCAAAAAATGCTGTAATTTCCTCAACTTTCTGGCGACTGTGCTTGAGAAGCACTGAAATGAATGGGCTTCAATGCTGAAACTATCGGTTGTTTGGAACTATTGGCTGCTCCATGACACGCTTTACTTCCGCATTCCTAAGTTCCTATGGAAGCCTATGGGAGTGTCGCAACTCTGTTTCTCAACGGCTCTGGTTTTTACCACAAATCTCCTATTTGTTAAGAATGATTTAAACCAGTTAAACCAGTGATTTAAACCCCCCCCTGAGTCCCACATGATACGCCAAACAAGAAATGAGAATCTCATGATCAACAGTATCGAAGGCAGATGACAAGTCTAACATCACTAAAACAGCAGAAGCACCAGAGTCAGTAGTCATTAAAATATCATTTAAAACTCTTACAAGGGCAGTTTCAGTTCTGTGGAGTGATTTGAACCCAGATTTAAATTTTTCAAAGATGTGATTATCATTTAAAAGGGACTGAAGTTGTACGAGCACAATTTTTTCCATTACTTTTGAGATAAATGGTAAGGTGGATATAGGCCGGTAGTTTTCTAAAACAGAGTCAAATCAAGTCAAGTCCCTGTTATTTGTATAGCGCTTTTAACAATGCAAATTGTGTCAAAGCAGCTTTACATCAGCTTGATATAAAGCTGGGTGGCTTTACATCAGCTTTACAGTATTTAGATGGGGAAATAGTGTATCGAAATAGTGTCATTCTCCTCTGGCCAGACAAAATCCACAGTTTAAATCTAGGCTGCAGCAAAGTCAGATTGTGCAAAGGACTCATCTGGTTCAGAGGCATCAAGAGAGCGCTTCTTGAGAACCGGGGTGACCATGGCCATTTTTAGGTCGTCCGGAATGGACCCGGATTTCAAACATTTATTCAACAGTGATACCAGCCCTGGACCCACGGTATCAATAATTTGCCTACAAAAGCGAGGGTGTATTATATCAAGGGGACAGAAAGAGGGTTTTAATTTTGTGATCACCTCCTTGACTGTTTGTAAAGATACCAGGTTGACTGTTGTCCAGGGAGGTGTTGGATTTGTAGGTGGCAACTCAACATAATCTGTTACCTGTATCTGAGCCCTCAAATTTGTAACTTTGTCACAGAAGCGTCTCAAGAAGTCCTCAGAAAGCGCAAAGGAAGGATTTTGAAAAGAATTAGTAGGAGGATTTAGAGCAGAGTTAATAACAGAGAAAAGTATTTTAGGAGTACATTGATGCTTTTCAATAATATTTGAAAAATAGGAGGTCTTGGCTTTCTTAATAGCTCTCTGATATAAGGACAAACAATTCTTCAGAATATAAAAAGAGATTTGCAGTTTGTCTTTTTTCCATTTTCTTTCCGCATTTCTGCAGGATTGTCTCAGTGAGCAAATGTTATTATCAATCCAAGGTTCTGATTTGGGTTTTAGTTTAAAATACTTAAAAGGTGTAAGGCTTGATAAAGCAGCTTTTGTGAGCGCAGCTTTAAAATTCCCTGACCTTTCTTTTTCTGCAGCGAAACAGTCCTTTAATGATGCACTACATTTTTCTTTATTTATTTATTTGTGTCATGGACTTTATGGACTTTTCCCTCACCAATGCTTTTGCAGAAATGCATTATTCCCAGTCAGCCCCAATTCTTCAAAATTACTATTAATTTCTGTGTGTAAAACTTTTTTAACTATAAAAAAAATAAAAAATACTGAGAAAAAAAAACAGAAATTAATCAGCTGATACAAAAAAATGTAATCATACAACACTTCCTGTTATCAAATAAAGCATTTGGGACTTGAATGACACTGGGTTTAAAAATGGCACCTTAATTATCAGTAAGCAACATACTTTGACTCACTGATAAACAAACAGCTGCACATTACACATGACCACTGCAACACTGCAGTCAAGAGATTTCCACAGACTCAATTATCAAGCTAACATTAATGGTCAAGATATTTTAAGTCACTAAAGTTAAAATATTTTAATAGTAGATATATTCTTTGAAGCAAACTGTATCAATTGCAAAGACAATATAGCAAATCTATATGAATACAGAACTTATCTGTAAGAGCAACAGATGGCCTTTCATTCTTGTCAGATTTAGTGTTACAGTAGCAGACCAAGAAAGAAATGTAATACCAAAAGTATAGCTTGACTAAAGGATACTCATATACACTCCTCTAGATGGTTATAAAGCTCAAGAAAATCTCAGTACGTTCCTGTTTAACAGGTTAGACTGAAGATAGCGTCTGGTTGTCATAGATCTGGAGACATTGGTTTTCCCACATGCCTGGAAAACCATAAACAATAAGCAAGCCCCAAGAAGCACATGATTAATATAAGCCTACAATACTACAATGTGAAACAAACCAACTTGTCAACAGATAAAACAGATTTATAGGCTGACATGAGAAGAGGCAATATATTAAGAGGTTAATCTGCAAATAAAATGTTAAGGGCATTATTATAAGAGGTCATGCGTTGTGTTTGATCCTCTGGGTTTCTGGACCGACATCAATTTGGTGTGACATGGAACAGCATGATGGTCTTTTTTCCATTCCATCTGCCTGTAAGCAAAACCAGTCAGACTGCTGAGTGCACTGTTTTTATAAAAAGACTAACACTATCTGCTTTCTGTCCCATCCATTTGCACAGTACACACATGATGGCTTGCATAGTGCAGCACCGAGTGTCTTGTTTAATGCAGTCACAACCTTGGCAGAATACAAACTTCTTAGGAGAGAATCCTTGCAATGTGAACCTGTTATCAATACCATGCATAGTGACAGGGGGCGTGAAGCGGCCTGCTATCACTGCTCTCTAGCATAACACAACCACTGCTGCGGTGCCATTTCCCCATTTGTCCCTAAAAGTCCTCTCTTGACAAATCTAAACATTATGCTATATAATTATGTATGTGTAAACATTTAAAAATCACCAGGTCTAACGGAATAGAATAGAAGCATTTAACCCTACTTAGGGAGTCTAAAAAGAAAAACAATGGCATACAAACACACACACACACACACACACACACACACACAATACATACATATTTCATGATTTTTTTCATTATACATATATACCATATCTAACAGTTTTGCAGTACATGTTATGTGAGAGCACAGCAGTGACTGAAAGCCATGAGGCTGAAATAGTGACAGCTGTTTCTTTCTGACGTGCAGTGTGAGATGTTGACACATGGAGCCATATGCTACATAAACCTTTCTTTAGTACTCTGAACAACTGCTTAACAAAATATGTGTATATTTTTACAAATTTTTATAATATATATATACTTGGCCTGGGGCATTTTACATAATAAAATGATTTAGGACTATAAACCTTTAACAGTTCCCATACATTTTCATCAATAAATCATTAACTTTTTCCCCCTATTACTTTGCAAATACTTCAATATAAAAAAAAGTTTAAGACTGCATCCAGAAAGAGCTATTTCTAGCCAATTAAATATTTTAGACAATATTAGAAAACTCACATTAACAGTAGAAAATTCCATAACATAATTTATGGTTTTATTCATTTTAAATAGTTTTCCAAGCCTGGAAACAAGCTTTTTAAAATCCCCTGATATTAACTTGATTTTTTTTTTAAATGAGCATGAGAAATAAGACTGTAGAATTAAGTGTTTTTACAAACCAAGGACACAGCTATAAAAGTATGTGTGTGTGTATTTAGTCTATAAAAAACATTCCAGCAATTGACTAAAATATAAATGTTGCTATTTAAAGCAAAGTTGTAGCAGGTCATGTCTTAAAAATCAGTGAGGTGCAGGATTGTGTACATTTAGGCCTATAACACATGAGCACGTGAGACAACTGCGGAAAATCAAATAGCTGGAGGTTAATGTTCTGTAAAATCAACTATTATTTTAAATATTAACACTTACAACATCTGCTTTGACTGCAATACTCATATAAATACCATACCTTCGGGCGTCAGATTTCAAAGGAGTCCTGCGACTCTGTTTACATCTTTTGCAAACACCCCGGATATTCCAACATTAACTGATGTGCTAAATGACATCTGGTAAGATTTCAAGGCAATACTGGGCTGGCCTTCGCTCAGAAATCACGCTGGCTTCAATATCACATAATTCAGTCAAGGTGACATTTGCAAACACCCTATGGTACACTGCTAGCAAAGCTAAACCAGTAGGCTGCATTATAATTGACGTCGCTCGCGCGCAAGCAGCGTAGTTGATAGTAATGGAAGCGCGTAGATGCGCGCTGTAATGTCCATTTCCGCTTTGATAATACAGCAGGTAACTGCTTACTAAGAATTGGCCTGTAAACAAGTCCTGTAATCACATACTGCAAGAGCTTTCACAGCACTTAACATGCATTCAGTAACGTTACTCCACAGGCTGCTCTCTGATCAGCCATGAATATTTCCGTACAAACAAGCTTGTTGATGATGTACACAGGGCATCACAACTAACGTTAACCGGGGATATATTCACATATTCAGACACTACAGTTCTCATAAACCAACCTGACATCTGCAGACCATGTCAGCGTCCTGGGCCAGCAGGTCCACCACCTTTCCTTTCCCTTCATCGCCCCACTGTGCTCCGAGCACCACGGTCACTTTGTTGCCTACACTCGGGCTTGTCACCCGGCTCGATCCTCCGTCCTGCGACTGTGCGTTCCCGCTGTCTGACATGACCGTCTCCCCTCTGCTCTCCCTGCAGCTCCGCAATGCTCCTCCGACACACGCACACCTGAGCAGACACCGAGGGCGGAGCCTCCTCACGCACGCACGCACGCACGCACACACACACTACACAGTAGTCATTAAAGTACTGTGTGCTTTAAAAATATTTTTTTATATAAATAGAACTGTTGTACATCATATTACAAACAACATATATACTACTGTGTAACATTTCCCAAATGTATGTATTTATTTATAATTTGTTTGTTTAAACGTAAACTTCCAACCGTCGACTGTGCAGTTTGTTATGGTGACAACAGCGACACTTGAAGTCTAAAGCGAGTATTACAGCTAATCGCTTTGGTTCCCCCTTAGCTTTTGTCACTGTTTTAGTTACATCAAACAACGGGAAAACACGGTGGAACAAGATGTTGGGATTTGGGGTTGTGTTAACATACATTTTATTTTTATATTTTCAAACTGTCGTCGGAATTTGGAGGTAAATTATTAACCAATTAAACTCCGTTGATCTTTGGGCACTTTTAGTGTCACAAAGCTAAGCTATATGTGTTATGTAAATAATTTGTGATTGCTGTTACTGTTTGTTTATTAACAGATACAAGCAGATTTTGGAGGATAAAGAGTTATTCATCGTAGACAGTACTGTAAGTGAACATAATCTTTTACAAAAATCACTATTTTAACCACTAACTTACCACAACAAAATACCACCGCTAAAATACAGTGGCTTCAATTATTTTAGACCGATTTCGCCGTATAATCATCCTTGTCGATTTATTTCTGATGTTTTGTTTAATTTCTATAACTATATTTTGGTGGTTGCTATTGTAAGGGATGATCTTGTTCATAGTGATTTTAAGGTTAGTCATCACGCCTAAGTGAACTGGTTTCTCACCACCAATATAAAAACATAAATAGGTTTTTATCAAAATACGAGCATGTAGTTTTATTTACATAATAAACCACAAATATTATGTTTCATGCAGATTTTTTTAGAGTATGAAGGATCCTCTTTTTTGGAGTGGCAATATCCTGATGGTTGTGATGTGAATGATAAAAGGTAATCCACATATTTACTTAAGTATGATCATTTTCTAATGTATAGCCTTATTAATAGGTATTTATGTCTAATCAGTTAAATTTAAATGTATTTCTTTGACAAATTGATCCAATAAGGTCACCTCATGCTGTTATGTGGTGTAAATCCCCTGGATTTCAAACTGTAAAGCCACTTATTTCTGTAAGTACACACAAATATATCATGAGGTTTCACATTTTTTCATCAGTTAGCTTTTTTAAATATTTCATAATTTCATTGCAGGATGTGTCTACAGAAAGAGAAGAAGAGCGACACCTTTATATAAGTGACTCATTTTTCAGGCTTGCGTGGTATGCTGTTATTCCTTTGCTCAGGTTTTAACCAGCTCAACTTCTTTCAGCTTTTATTGCACTACAGAATGTCAAGAATTGAGAAAGTGAGAAAATTCTTTGAATAGAAATATATATGCAAAAGTTTTTTTTTCTCCCTTGTCCAACAGAAATTCATCTGAACGTGACCCCCAGGTGAGACTTTTACTCTAACCAGAAACCTTTGCTAGATGCGAACCTGTGTCACATGCAGGTTGATTTGTTCCCTTGTTCAAGACCATTTGGTTTATAATGCTTTTTGGTGTGTACTGTAGACTGTCAAAATATGGATCATTGATCCGGAACGAGCAAATAAGACTGTAATCAAAAACACAGCAATGATTCCCTCTGTAGTAAGTCGTCTTCTTAAAAACCTTATGTAAATTGTTAGTTGTGTGTCGATTATTGTAAGTGCCTGAGAATAAATCTCTGTACCTTTCCAGTATTTCAGATATCTTACTAAATGTTTATTTATCAGTGGAGAGTTTGCAGTCATCGAGTTGTCTTCATTCCCTCAGACAAGCCAGAGTTATTTTACAAATCAGGGGTAATGCGGTTCAATTCTATTCAAAGTCAGGATTTTTCCACGTTTACTGACTTTTTAAAATTATTCATTAATGTTCAATAAATATATTTACAATAATGATCTACATAGCAACCTTTCACAATCATGATTTCTTTCAGGTTTTGGGAGGCTCGTCTTCTTGGTGTTTATGAATATCATAATTTTCACATAACCGGTCAGTCAGTATCTTTTCATGGAAACTCTGTTGCCTCTAGTCTACAAGTTTTCTTCAGGACATCCCCTGAGAAACCACATGGCGACAAAAAGGTGTCCTTACGCCTGCCAACTGGTAGTCGAATGTCGATAATATGGGGTGCATGTACCCCTCACAGAGCCTTGCTCCTGTCTGACAAAGGCACATTCATAACTAAAAATGCTTTCCTCACTTATGAGGAGATAAAGGTTGATCCTGGAGAATTGCTAATGCCAGCTGAGGGTTATTACGTTGTTTTCGATGCCGTCTTGTTGGAGAATGGCTCGATTTTCCGCATAGGAGATGCTCTTTTCTGGAGGGACAACGAGGAAAGAATAATGAGGAGGAATCCTATGAAACTGCCAGGTGAAGGGGTGAAAGGCCTGAGTTTCAGGACTCATTGTGCAGATTACTACCCCTTGCTAGTGAGTGTCTCCCATTTGTAAATATCAGTTGTTTTTTCTTAATATTAGGTTACAGAAATATTGATTTGTCTCTTGAATTTCACTTGCAGGGGTTTGAACTTGCCACAGTTCTTGCATGGACAGACCATGAGCTTTATAAAGGTGGGAAAGCTCTGGATTGGAAGACTAATAGCAACTACATGTCAAACGTACTGAGTCTTCCCAAAACTACTACTATTCTGACTGCTGCATTTGGATCCCATCCAGCATCTTTGGGTGCACTGGTGATGTACACAGACTCTGTACAACTCTCCCTGCTCACATCCTGTGAGACTGAAGGCATCTGGAGAACCAGAACTTTGAGTACAAATGTTCTCCAAGGGCCATTTCAGATGCTCTTTGTCAGCGCAGCCTTGGAAACTCTGCTGGTGTGGAACAAAGACACTATGCTTTACAGTTTTCACAATGATAGAGAATGGCGTTACCTGCAAATAATGGATTCCTCCAACATAAGCCAAGAAGCAAGTGGTAGCCACATTCACCACGTGGTCATGGGTGAGTGGAAGAAATCAGATTATCAGAAGTGCCAGCAGTTGTATTTCCTTCAAAATACATTTGAAATTCAAATAAGCTTGATTTGTATCTCTAATAAGAGTTTGATTTAAGAATAAAGCTAGTTTACATAAAATAAAATGATCTCATGCTCCACTCTTTTTGACTCTGCTCTACAGACCACTCAAGGAACATGCTGGTAAAGATGGAGAACAACGTGCTGTTCTTCTGTAAATTCGGCATGCATAAACTGTTTCGGCTGCCCACCTGGAATGACCCTGGACGTTCTGTAGTGCTCTACCTAAACCAGAAAGGGCAGATCATTATGCTGACGATGTTAGATGGAGGTTTGCATGTACAGAAGTACCCTTTGCAGATGGAGATCAGGAGTGCCATGCGAGGGGAGGTCCACAGCTGTCCCTTTATTGGCTTCACACACAGCATGAACAGGCCTGTCTACTACATGGACAAGGAAGAGTCCATTGAGTTTTGGGCCCAGGTAAGTTAGAGTAGACCTGCTGTTGCTCATACATCACAAGAGAAGTTACCAAATGTGCTATGCCATGGTAGAACCATTTTGGGTTCCCCAAAGAAGTGAGCAGTTCATGAAAGAAACTCTTTTTTGTGTGTGAAGAACACACTCTGAACATAATCTGAAGAACCTTTTCCACTACAATGAACCTTCTGTGCAGTGGAATGGTTTAATGGATGTTAAAGATTCTTTATGGAGCCATAGATGTCAACCAAATATTTTTATACTTCTTGTGTATTTCCAGATAGTCTACCATAAAGGTAAAAACATTAATGTGGCGCTACGCAGGAACAAAGACCATGTGTTGCAGATCACAGAAAGGACCCATTTTGAGAGTGTGCGCAATCTGGATACAACAAACAAGGTCTGGACAAGAAGGGTCTTCTAGTAAAGCCAGTCTTCATTGAGCTGTGTTTAAATACTGTTTAGGTAGTCTGTTTGTGATGCTTATATAAGCAAAGTTTAAAAAATAGCTCTTTTCTTTTTCCAGACCTTTAAAATTTATCAGGATGCAGACTACAAAGACGTGTCTAACAACTCTGATCTCATGTGAGTGTTTTTTTAATGGCACATCAATGAAAGATTATTGTTCAGATAAATTTAACCATATTAGTTAAGACAACTAGTTCTTCCAGCTATTATAACAACCATCTTGTCCTAGAATTAAAAACAGCCGAAACTCAAGTGATATAGTCACTATGGAGCTGGTACCAACCCAGATTGATAATTCATGCAATCTGCCAAAAAATCAGGTAAGTTTTTTGGCTGCTGGGGAGTTACTGAAGATTTTTCTTTTTCTTATTTGTAGAAAAACATTTCCTCATAAGAAAGCTACTGTCTATAGATACTATACCACTAAATAAGGCATACATTGTTTGTAGATTTCCCATTTCTTTGTGGGCTGCCCACCAAACAGACACATTCGTGTTATAAAGTAAGTGTCATCTGATTATCTAACAGTATCATTTAGAATGTTATCCTACAACCATCTACTGTAGCAGTTTATACCTTTTGACCAGACTTATCGTGTTGTTCCTTGTAGACCACAGAGAATTCCATGTAAGATGCACGTTTTTGACAGCTATACCATTCCAGGGTAATATTCACTAACAACATGACACTTAATAATAGAATACATTGAATTTGAGTAAGTCCTGCTTAATAATTTTCCCAATTGATCTTTTACAGATTTGTACTTAGTAATTCATCAAAGGATGTGGTGAGAATCCGTCCTGTGTATTTGTAGATAATGATGCTGTCATTTAATCAGCATCACTGAGATAAGTATGAGAAGCACAGTGTTCTTTTTGTCATAGAGTCATATAACAGATTTATATAACAAAACAAAGCAACTATATTGTGATGACCCGTGCTATAAAAAAAATACATGTGAGGCAACTGGTGATAGTCATGAGTTCTCTAATGTCTCACAGACTGTGTTCTATGACTGGAAGAACTTTGGCTGTGTATTGAGAATCCACTACAAAGATGAATTTCAGCCAGACATTGAGCTGTGAGTAAGACACAAGCATAATGAGACTCTTAAGTACAAAAGTGAAATTAAACCTGAAACAATAAGCAATATGAGTCACACACTGTTTTACTGTTAGCACCTTACAGTAAAACAGCGTGTGACTCATATTGCTAATCATGAGGACTGCGTATGTCTGTGAGGAAGTAGATTGTTACTGCAGTGCATTTTTTATAAAATTGATCAAATGTGTATTTTTATTTTCCTTAGGTATGATGGAGAGACATTTGTGCGCAGTGTTGATGCCAACTTCATAGTGTGGGAGAATTTTAATCGAAAAGACTATTACTTCAATGCGACCATGCATCAGGTAATATGCGTCAGATGTGTGTGTGTTCGGCAGTATGTTTTTGTAGAAACCCTAAAGCTTTCTTTGGCTCTGTAGGTAGGCTGCCTTCATGAGGCCCAAACATGGAAATCTATGCTAGTTGATGAGAAGCGTCCTGAAGAGGCCTGGGGACCTCATGTGGGTGTCATTAACAGTTTTATCTCACTCTAGTTTTCATAACCTGGCTCTCTCTCAGGGATATCAGTAATCGTGTGGTTT
Source organism: Tor tambroides (assembly GCA_021397915.2). Lineage (NCBI taxonomy): Eukaryota > Metazoa > Chordata > Actinopteri > Cypriniformes > Cyprinidae > Tor > Tor tambroides. The sequence continues at coordinate 20,434 of JAFVLL020013993.1, read as the reverse complement.
ATTAGCAATGAAATAAAAAGGGATGTGTTTTATGTCTTTCAGAATTACAAGAGCTGTTTTGTTGACAACTCTGAAAAACTAGGAAACCTTGACCAACCCTATGAAATCATGAATAGGAGTTCCACGAATTATCTTGCCTTTTCTCAAGAAAACAGTGCTATTTATGTTTTCAATGTAAAGATTGTGGACCCAAATTACAGGTGCCTGTCACTTTCTTTTTAAATAGCTCTTAAAGATAAATAGGTCGTCTGTGTTAACTGAAAAGGACAATGGGTCTTGTTTACTTATGATTACATGGATTATTTGTATTTATACACAAAGGAGAATTTCTCATGAAAAATTTCAGTGTAATTTGCAATGTGCATACATATCCATATTAATGTTCTTAAAGGGATAGTTCACCCAAAAATGAAAATTCTGTCATTATTTAGGCCCAATCCCAACTCTAATTTATACCCCTTCCCCTTGTCCCTTGAAACAAGGGGTAGGGGTGAAAATATTCCCCTAAGAATTGGGACACCACTACTATACCATCACACGTCATCATACGTTGTCTAACTCCTACAATAAACACACCTATACTGGTGTGCTGGTGTGCATTAGAGCCTTACCGTTCTATATTAATATGCTGCTTACTGAGACGCGCGCACACACACACACACATCGGAGATCGCGCAGCTCACACGTCCAGGAGCAAAGAAACTTGTCAATGCTGCCCCATGACTTTTATTAATAACAGTTTACATACTGAATCGCTACATTATATTTTCCAGCAAGGAGAGGATAAAATCACTGTTTTTGAAGTAAACTCACTCATTGAAAAGAGAGACGCACAGACATGCTTTCACGCAACTTTCATCTCTCTGTCTCTCTCTCTCTCTCTCTCTCAAATTGGCAATAGGTATTTGAGAAAAAGGTTTAGCGATTTATAATTATTGGGGGTACTAGCCCTCCTCACTGTCTATGGTGGTTATCACCCTGATCAGACATGAAAATATGTTGTGGCACTATGGTGCAGTCTGTAATGATATGACGTTAGCAAATTTTAGCCATTTTTTGCAAACATTTCTTTGAATAACATGACCGTAAATATGAACACACGATTGAATGTAACATAAAACAAATGATAACTTTTCATTAAAATCTTTATTAATGCCAATAATGCTTACATTTATGTGTCTTTTTGTTAGCTTGGGCAGCCATGTTGCTGCTGTAGCCAGTTTATGCTGAGATAATTCATACCCCTTTGTTTGAAGTGTGGTCCTGAAAAATCTTCGTTTGAAGGGCTATCTGGCCCTTACCCCTACCCCTACCCCTCCAACCAAAACAGAATCGAGACACCCCTACCCCTTCATGTGAACGCGCAAAACAGAAGGGTAGAAAGGGAAAGGCTAAGGGGTAGAAATGGGATTGGGCCTTACTCACACTCAAGTTGTTCCAAAGCTGTATGGGTTTCATTCTTCTGCTAAACACAAAACAAGCTATTTTGAAAAATGTTGTTAGCCAAACAGTTGACGGTAGCCATTGACTTCCATAATAATTTAATTTTTTCCATACTATGGAAGTCAATGGCTACCGTAAACTGTTTGGTTAACAACATTCTTAAATATGTTATCTTTTGTACTCAACAGAAGAAAGAAAGTCATATAGGTTTAGAACAACTCAAAGGTAAGTAAAAGATGACAGTTTTAATTATTGGGTGATCTGGCACTTTAAACTAGTTCTAATGTTAATAAATTTGCAGTATTCTAAATTAAACATGCCCAAAGTATTTCCATATCAGGTTCTTCCCCACAACCTTTCCTTTACAGCTTTCCTTCCTCATATTTGATATGAGCTATCTATTAAATTTAATCTTAACATGTTTATATGGCTCGTTTTTGCATGTCAGTTTTTCCTACATTTTTTCTTAAATTTAAAATACATTTTTGATTATGATTTTTTCATATGCAGATTTCAAACACAAATTCTTTTATAGGCAGTTAGTGAACAAGACCCATTGTTTTTTTTTTAGGGTGTATTACTGAAGCTGGTTTTGGGATTAGATACTAATAACTTGTAGATAGTTTTTAGTTTAAAATTTGTAGTTGAAGATCTTGACCACCTGACGGCAGAAACTTTATATGCTCTGCTGTGAAAAAATCTTCTTATTTCTTTCCACTCAGCTTTTGTGATCTTCGTGCTGTATTTGCAGTCCAAACATACGGAATCCCAGAGTAAGCAATTAATTTTTCCTCTGTTATTCCTCTAAAGATCATCTTGGAAAATGACTAATGATTCAAACTATTAATCTGCTTTCTTCACAGGCTTGATCATCTCTCTCCCCTCTATATGTTGTTGTTCCAATCCATCATTACACTCATCATACTGTGCATCAGCTTCTACAGATATATGTCCATCTTTCGAGACATGCTTCAGAAGAAATGTGTGTGATTAGTTAGTTACTAAATTGTGTATAGTGTACATATGCATGTGCCTTGTTTGTTATTCATTGAATTTTCTGTTTAAATTATACTTAACCATTCAGTTCAGTGGGACAATTTACGTACAAATGAATTTATGAATGATATACACATCTTATGTTTTATAAATAAGGTCCATTGTCAGTTATTTCAAATCACATATATAGATACTGTCACTTTACTATCAATGAGCCTTATTTAACAGATTCAGAACTAATTTTCTAAAATGATATGAAACCATATGTAATTATATGTATATTGTTGCATTCGAAAATGGATTTAGAAACTAATACAGCTTGTTTTATAAAAATAAATAAATATATATATATATATATAAAAAATGAGTGTACTTTTTTCCCCCAAAATGAAATATATACAGTCACAAGCTCTGTTGTTAGAGTTAATATTATTTTATAAATTGCTTTATGTATAGATTCAAAATATGTAATAGATAACTATTCTAACAACTTTAATTACATAATTATTTATAACATTATATATAGGTAACATTCCACAAAACAAAAGAATTTACATAAATTATCTTGTTAAAAAGCTGACATATGCTTGGTTTTAATGTTGTATGGATGTGTAACGATGCTTTAAATGTAATGTAATGTAAATGTAATGATGAGGTGTCCATGTGTGGAGGATGTTTTGTTCTATAAAAGCATTAGAGTGGCAGCATTGCTGTGAGGTTGGGCATCATCAGGCACGCGCATTCAGTTCAGTTCACCGCACTATCGTCAGACACACAAAACGGGGGAGTCTTCTCATATCTCGGGTGCTAAAACGTCTTCCTTTTATCTGACGTTCTTCTGCTTTCATTTCCGTTCACTGTAAATATCACTTCGTCGTCTGAATGGCTCCATGCAAATTCTTATCTTTCTCTTGTGTGCCGTTCATTTTTGTCTCCGCTGGTCATGAAGCTAAATGGCAGTTAGCCTAGCAGCGTCGCTACTCCCTGTAGCTGAACTATAAAAAGTGGCCTAAAAATTCAATCAATGAAAACCCCCTTCAGGACCAGCTTTTGGATGTCTCTAAACTGTTATAAACCAGCAAAGGCCAAGAGGACGCAGCAAAGGTGCTCACAAGGGAAAAGAAAATAAGTCCGTGTGCTGAGAAAGAGAGTGAAAAGGAAAAACGGAGGAGGAAAGCAGCAGCAGCTGGTCGGCAGCTAAAGTGAAAGAAAAACACCAACATCCCTGTGATGGCAAACGAGCCAGTTATTCTGAACGTCTATGATATGGTAGGTGACTTTAAACAAATACAGATAACTCGCTCCCATGACAGAGGTGCGTAGTATTGGCATTAGTTCAACACATTAATTGGCTGTCTTAAAACCTTGTGAGCTGCCTACTTAGGCAGTATTTTGCACACGCTTGAATGTGTACGTAGTCAGCTTGGTTTGAGCCGTGTCAGCATGCATGCATGCATGCATGCATGCATTTTAAAGCTCCATTAGTAAATGCAATGGAAAAGAGATAACGTTTTATAGTCTAAGGAAATGTGTGCTGTACTTGGAAGCTTATCAGAGAGGATCCAGCTTTTATTTACTTTCATAAACAGTACTTAAGTTTAACCACGTTCCTGTACTAAAAGATCATCAAGTTTGTTAGATGTTGAATTTTAAGTATTGAGATGACAGTCTAGCTGAAAGCTTTGACCCAGTTAATTCAACTGTCATTTGAATCCACCTGTGTGATCTGAGGCAGCTGTTAAGAAGTCATACTAAACATAATGGATGCTTTACTTTTTAAAATGACAAGAGAACAGCTCAATTAATCAGTATTACAGCAATTAATTACAACCCCCTTTTATAGAAGTTTCAATTAATAGCTAATTAACATTAAGAAACTTGAGTCTCAGAAAACAATTCTGCAGTGTGTAATTTTCTTTTCTGTCAAACTCAAAAGCATCAAGCTTTGCTTGACAACAAGCAATATACAGACTAAAAGCCAAAATGGAATATCGTATATAAGTGGAGCGGAGCGACAGGAAGTGCTCCTCCTGCTTCAAAGTGTTCTGTAATCACTGCACTCCAGGGCCGTTTCTCAATACCAAGTACGCAAAGTTCGAACTTGCGTCCTCTGTAGTTTGGACTTCGCAAGTTCGACTCAGGAGTGTGCGAACTCCCGAGGACGGGAGGACACAAGTCCGGTAATTCTGCAAATGGAACAGCAGTGTACTTGATAATGTCAGTTAGCTCGCCTGAGTTATCTAAACTGTATTACAAATACGACGAAATACGATATCAAACACCACTGCCTCCTTTTGTTTTCATGTAAACATATTAATAGCCGCAAAAAAAATGTATTTCAGGGAACGTACATACATTACAGTGAAACGAAAGTTATATCAAACAGCGTTGCCTCTTTTGTTTCATTTAAAATATTAATAGCCACAAAAATGTGGTTCATGCAATGCATACACGCATTACAATAAAACGAAATGATATCAAACACCACTGCCTTTTCCTTTTCTTCAAAATATAAAACACAACCCTCGTTTCGTTTTCATTTTAAAAATATAAAACATTAATATGTGGTTTAGGTAATATGTGCACATATACTCTGATTATCTTCACTGTATGTATAATAAAATGAAATATGACAAGCACAACTCTGCCTTTTTTGTTAAATGTAAGTTTTAATGAACAATAATAGCCATTATAAAAGTGTGTAAATTATTAAACTTATGTAATAGGAAATAGACCAAAGCAAACAATTCAGTCAAATGTATGTAACATTAACAAAGTCAGTGCTGTATTACGATTAATAAATAAATAATTTATGAAACATAACTTTGTGCTCAGCCAAAACGATATGACCTGGAAGAAATAATAGATTCATGAGACCAAAGATTGCCTGTTAGATATACTCAAAAGAATTTTACCTCATGTTTAACCACTGCAGAGACATCAGAGCCAGCGGCAAATGTCAGAAGGACTAGCCGCAGTGAGGCTCCTCTTGGTGGATAAATGAGCACTGAGTGCCCGGTGATCACGCTCACGTCTCCGAAATTGGCAAAGCAAATTTTCAAATAGGCACTATCTTTATAAATAAACTGCAGATTTGAGTTTTACACAACTACATTCTGGCCTGAAATACTCTTAGAACGGCATTTCATGACACAACAACTGTAATATTTTGAAAACTTTGCGGTTTCCCCCTCCGCCATTAACACTCGCTGATTGGTCCGAAATGCATTCTGGGATACCTCGCTGCCTCAAGTTCGCACAAGTCACCTCTTGATGCATCCTTGATAAAAGGGGCGGAGCAAGAACACATCCAGGGATTTGAACTGTACTTGGCTAGATGTGAACTTTGAATTGGAACAGTACTTGGGCGACTACTGATGATGTTTCACAAGTCCACAAGAACACAAGTACGGACAAGAACGCATATTGAGAAACGGCCCAGGTTTTCTATTTCCTGCTTGAGCTCATGAGGGGTGTCAGGGGGTGTCTACACCACAACAGCACTTTATGGGCCTAAAAACTAGGGTTGGGTACCGTTCACTTTTGAACCGGTATCGGTACCGGTACTGATACCCAACGGTACCTTTTTTCGGTACTTTACTCTCTGTGTAATAACAAAAACATTTATTTCAGTGAAAAAATAAGTCCAAAACCCTCAATTTCAACATTTTGAACAATAGTGCACTACTTTTTTTTTTTATTACAGAATTTTATTTTTTTCTGATAATCAAATGAAGGTTGAAACATTTATTTATTTTTAATCAAATGAAAATGAAACCCTTTTATTTTTTGGCAAACAAACAAAGGTTAACTGTTAAAATGAATACATGGTAGAAAACTTGTGTGAATATTTCTTTTAAAAAGTTTTAATATTAATTGTATTTTTTCTACAATTAAGTGGTTAATATAGTGGTAATAATTATTTTTTTATCATTTAATTGTTTTATTTAAATTTGACAGTAAATAGAATATATAAAGACATACATTATACTGTACAAAAGTAATACAAGAGTAATATATTTCTCTTACATGTTAAACCGCACTTTTATTTTGACAGGTTGCCGTGAAGTTTCTATGTGTATACAGTTTGATATGATGCTAGTTTTCTCAAATGAAACGGTAAAATTCTCATGAAGTGACTCTCACAGCCTGTAAGTTCATGTGTTCATGTAGTGCAGAGACCGAAAATCACCGCGAGTTCACGTGTGCTTCAGTATTAGTGTAAATTAGTAAACAAAACCGCGTCTCCGCCATTCATACATACCGAGGCTAGCGGAACATGCAGGATTCATATTTAAACCGTCTTTTTGCGTTTTAATATTCACATACACTAGTTCATATCGCGATTCGAATTAAGTGACAGACCTTCTTTTATTCATCCAAAAATTGACGAATTCCGTGGCATTCCGCGCTATAGAGTAAATTCAGTTTTTATGAATAGACTCCGTCATCCTGTCCGTGTTTTCGCGGAAACCATATGACCCTAGAAATGTAAGCACACTTTAGAACATTGTGTGTTGTGTTTTAAAGAGTTGCAGGGACATCATGTCACAGGGTCTCTCTCTCACTATCTCTCTCTCTCTCTCTCTCTCTCTCTCTCTCTCTCTCTCTCGTATGCGCCCAAATGCGTTCTCAGGTACCGAAATTTGGTACCGAATGATTTCATGTGAATCGGTACTCGGTAGTACCGACGCAATTCGGTATAGACCCTTAAAAGTACCGACTTCGGTACCCAGCCCTACTAAAAACACAAACTTTTGAAAACGGGTTTCAAAGGATACACATACTACACAACAACAATGTACTACAAACAATTTTTTTGTGTGTGTACAGACAACAATGTTGTCAGAACAATCCCCGTTCACATGGATCCTCAAATGACTTAAAAAGCTGTATTATGCATGCCAGGCCAGTAGTTGGCGATGTAAAGAAACACTGTGTGAACAAGTATTAGGCTTGTGCTTGGCATCACAGTTTACAAAAACGTGAATTTGTGAAGTTTACACAGAGACGATAACCGTATTGTGCACTTTGAAACCCATTTCCAAAAGTTTGTCTTCAGGCCTCCAAAATGCAGTTGTCGTGTAAATGAACTTCCAAATAGGGCTGCACGATAAATCAAAGTGAAATCGGAATTGCAATTAGGCAGAAGCTGTGATTGTCATGCTATCTTTCAGTGAAGCATGGTTCTGTGATCAGCAGTAAATCTTCATCCAAAGGCCAGAGGGTGCTCTCGTGCGGAAACTCCAAATACGCCCCACATAAGAAATCCGGGAAATGCCAGTCACTGCAGCTGAATAAACAGAAGATTTAACTGCTTTCATTGATTCAACGTGACTAATAAACACATGACTATGACAATATATGGTTTATCTGAGTTCTTATTATAATTTTCATTATAATAAAGTATATTTATAATGCAATGCCTTTATCACTGCTTAGAATACTATGAAATATGTTGCATGCCTTATTCTGTGTAAGAAGCCACATCATTTCACAGAAGGATTTATTTCAAACACTCGACTGACGTTATAGAGTGAGTTTGGAGTAAAAACATGTTATTAACTGTGGTATTTTCACATGCTTTCAGATAGAGCAACATTTACTACACAGAGCCGTAGTTCACTGAGAAGCTACGCAAACATTTGTCATTATCGCCAACGATTTCTTCGATTTCATAATCGTGCAATAATATCGTCTGCAAGATTTTTTTTTCCGTTACCTGTCAGTGAACTACGGCTTTGTGTAGTAAATGCTGCTCCATCTGAAAGCAACTGATGGAGATTTACTGCTGATTACAGAACCGGCTTTATTGGCAAAATGCGCATGGCAATCGCATTCGATTAATCGTGCAGCCCTACTTCCAAAACACAAAGTTTTCTCTATTTTTAGTTGAAAATTGGTGTAAATGCCACCAAAGCACAAGTTTTTGAAAACAATACTATTACCATCTCCGTGTAATCTACAAAAATGTAAATTTGTGAAAACGGTGACGTCATGCCCGTGTATTATACATTCAGTCTATAGGAATGCATAGTGTTTCTTTACAAAGTGATATCACCAACTACTAGCCTAACATGCGTAATGGTGTTTTTAGTCGTTTTGGCAGAACTGTCTGAAGGGGGATCGTTTCGACAACATTGTTGTCTGTATGCAATTTAAAAAAAAAAAAAAAAAGCATTTGCATTGTTGTCATGCAAACATACCCTCAGAGAGTGGAAGTAATGCAACAGTCCATTCCAGAAATAAAAATCCCATTCATCATTTCCATTCAGAAATTGCTTTTTAACGATAAATTATAGGCTAAGACATTAAAGACAGACCTGCTCTAAGCTATGAGGTTGTTAATTGATGGTATATGCTTTTGTTGGAGCCATCAGTCCACATTATTTCAATTTATTTTTAAACGGTCATGTTCAACAGCAGAATTTCTGGTGGAAAAACTACATTACCCATGATTCTGCAAAAGTCTTCACCACTTGAAAATTGAAACAAGCAATTTGCGCTAGAAGAACTCTTTACTGCCCACCCACTCCCATGAAGCACTACGAATGAGTCCATTTCCCTACACTCTCAAAGTAGATTTGAATATTTGTATGCATATTTTGCAATAAATGTAAATATGCACATCTTTTAAATTAATAGTCTTATATTTTTCCATCATTTTTATTTGATTTATATAATTTACAATTCTTCGTGGATGTGTGTATATATATATATATATATATATATATATATATATATATATATATATATATATATATATATATCCTATAATATTATTTAGCCAACATGGTGTAAACCACTTTAGTAAAGTAGCAAGTCACTTTGTGCTGTGGAAGACCTATTTTTTTGCATTAATGCACATGCATTTTACCCCAAATGTACAAAATGTTGTGGGCTGAAAAGACTATAAAAATTGACTGGAAAAATTGACCTTACCCTTTAAGTGTCATTGATCACTGAGTAATGTGAATAGTCTCCATTTAAAGATTTAGTCTGTCTCATGTGTCTCATTGACCCTTTGAAACAGGGTCATGGAAATGTATACTTTCCTTAGGCCTCTTCACTCACAGTAGTATATTGGACTATTTTAAGCATGTGTTCTCACATAAAGATTAAGGCTAGAAATTTGAGCTGCTCTAGGTTTTAAAAGATGCCAAGTAATCTTAATTTGGATGGGAATCACATTACAAGTTGTATGCCCTTAGTTAAGCCTATAAACCATGTAGGAGATTTGTAGCTTATAAAGCTGGAAATGGGAAATTTGTCAGTAGTAATCTTTCTATTTTTGACATACAAGTGGCCTGTGATTTCTAAAGTGTAGTTTGAAATTTTGAGGCGAATTCATTATTAATCATACAAACCCATGATATTCATGGATGTATCATGAACCTAGATTCCAACCTTACCATAAGGTCTTTTGCTGAAATAAATTCCCCTTAGTGTGAGATCTCCCATGTCAGAGCTTGTAGATTTTATTTTCTGATCGCAACTCTTAGCATGAGAGTAGTCTTGCTGAAAATCACACTTAGAAGCCAGTTGCTAATCACATAGAGACTAATCCCCAGTTCTGTGATGGATATGTATAATGAGCTTTGAAGTAATTGAGGCCAGAAGGATAAGTATCTTATTTGACAACCCTGAACGATGAGTTGTTGGAGAACCGTCAAGCTGATCAATTTTTCTTATCCCTTTTCTCGTATTTTTGACTATCTTTTCGTATTTTTAAATTATGTTTTAACAAAACAACACTTTACATTGTGCCAATTCATATATTGCAAATGTAGTTAAATTAGTGCAGTAGGTTAATGCCATAAAAGACATCTAGAAACCAGCTGGTCCAGTGACATCTTATTTTCTGATGACACACAATCAATTGGGGACAGCTGCTGGTTAATTCCTTAAACAACAGACCTGCTAATGAAATACGTTGGGTGTGAACACAAAGGTTTGTCAAGCGCTGAGTCACATTGCCTGTCTCTACATATCCATATGTTACTCTGCAATGTACGTTTGCTCATTTTGAATGTGGCAATTATCTTGGATACTTTTAGTTTAATTGTTCTAACAAATGCTTTTAATAAGACATAATGGATTAGTAGTGTAATTGTGAAGATAATTTGCATAACAAAACCTAAAATAAATCATTTTAACCTGGACTAAATATATATATTATGAATGTTTTTAATAATGTTTATAGCTAACTTATGAATATCCACTTCAGATGCACATATTGCTCATATTTGGGGCACCTACCGAATATTTAAAAAATATCAACAGATTTCCAAAGAATTTGAAAGTTCTGCACATCCCTCATTTGTTTAAAAAATGATTTAAGTACCTTAGTCAGGGTATGATTTATTTTTAACAGGAATGAAAACCAAGCCGTGAGGGTGGAAGTACAGTGCATTCAGTGGATTGTTGTTTAATAACATACCAGATGTTTGGCTGATGAAACATTTTTATAAAAAAAAAAAAAAAAATTTCAGGAGACAGAAAATTACACAAAAACGACATTTATACTTTACGTACCATTGTAAAAAAAAAAAAATAAATAAATAAAATAAAAACTGTAAGTCTGTCCCTCACAGTCTCATTTTCATCCGTGCTAAATTCAATGTAGTTAAGAATGGTTTATTATGGAGAATGAGAATCTATTGAATATATTAACACTTATTATTAACACCTTTTCAGATTTAAACACTGCAAATCAAAACAGCAACCCAGTTGTCCTTGAAACACTTTTACCATTTGACTGTATGTGACTCAGACTTGTTTTGCTTCCTTATAGTACTGGATCAATGAGTTCACTACCTCTCTGGGAATCGGAGTCTTTCACTCAGGAATTGAGATCTATGGCAGAGGTAAGGCTCGCATTATGACTCAGACACAAATGAGTCAAGCTGCTCAGAAATCCGGTGTTTAACTTGCCTGACTGCAACAAAGAAAGAAGGGGTGTCTAAACATGACTAAACCTTACATCGCAACAGGTAGAGACCTTGACATTTTAAGCAGTTTCTGCCTCCAAAGGCTTCCAGTTTAATCAGATGAAGAGGAGATATTTTGTTTGGCAGTTCTAGAGAGTTTGCATTGGCCTTCTTGAATGATGTCTGTGTGAACAAATTGACTAAAAAGATCACACAGCCTTCCCGGGTGTTTATAAGTATGGACAAAGTGTTTTTAGTGGATGTTAATTACACTACCAGGACTAGATACTGATCATCAAAGTTTGCTTTTCACTTTTACCCCAAATAGACAGATAGACCTATAGCATACTAACATAGCCGTGTGCTGTAGGTGTAGACAACATATCCTCACTTCATTGTGTAAGTTAGTGTAAATAAACTTATTTTTATATCTACACCCATTGTTGAAGTGTGAAACAGTAACTAAAACTAGTAAAAACATTTTCATTAATTTAAATAAAATATATTAAATAAAAAATAAATAAAATAATTGTACTGAAAGTACTCTAATTCCTAAATACAAATGAAATAAAAATAAAAACTTAATAGAAAAATAAAAAATTAACAAAAAATTAAATCAACTTAAAATTACATATATTCAAAACGTAAAATTAAATGAAAACTGAAAATTATACAGATTATAAAAAACGATATAGTATAAATAATAATATATGAATAATTATAACATTATTGTTAAGTGCTTGTCAGAGTGTTTTAACACTCCGAACAGTAGTATTCAACAGTAGTGAACAGTAGTATTCAAGTAAGAAATCTTCACTTTAAGTCACAACAGACTGTGTATGTAAACCTTGTGTGTATTTGAGTTTAAGTTCAAGAGAACTCAGTCCAGTACTCACGTTTCTGTGTGTGTGCTCTGAAAACTGTATATGTCAGAATAGCATGCGTGTAAAATCATTTAAAAGTTTAAACTGTTAAATTTTAAGTTCAAGAGAACTCAGTCAGTACTCACGTTTCTGTGTGTGCTCTGAAAACTTCCATATGTGTCAGAATGACATCATTGAATATTAAAATTCAAACATTATCAATTTTAAAACTGTTAACCCATTTAGGCCTAAAATGCCTTAAACGTCTTAAAGGTAAACACACACAGATGTGTGATCCGGTTTTAATGGGTTAAATGACTTTAAAATTCATGCAAATGGTAAAATGTGCTCTTTAGCACATTTGTGTGCTAACAATCTCTCTGTTGAGGCAGATTGTGGAGATATTTTAATAACCTAACTCTTTTATTGCAGAGTTTGCCTATGGAGGACATCCTTATCCTTTTTCAGGTATATTTGAGATAACACCTGGTGACGCCACAGAACTGGGAGAGACATTCAAATTCAAGTGAGTCACAGTATTTATCACTATGCTGATCAGACTGAAAGGATATGTCTGCAAAAACCTCTTCCTCTCTCTGCCTTTTTCTCACACCCTCTTTCTACTTGCTTTCTCAGAGAGGCCATTGTTTTAGGGAGCACAGACTTCACAGAAGAGGATGTGGAGAGAATTGTGGAGGAAATGGGGAAGGAATATAAGGGGAACGCCTACCACCTCATGCACAAGAACTGCAATCACTTTTCCTCTGCACTATCAGAGGTGAGCTGAAGGAAGTATATATATATTAATCTTTTTGGTCCACGGTGCCATACAGAGTCTAAAATCTCACGATATCTCCCTCACGTCTGCGGCAGATCCTCTGTGGTCGAGAGATCCCACGCTGGGTGAACCGACTGGCCTACTTCAGCTCTTGTGTGCCCTTCCTTCAGAGCTGCCTGCCAAAGGAGTGGTTGACGCCGGCCGCACTGCAGTCCAGTGTTAGTCAGGAGCTCCAGGGAGAGCTGGAGGAGGCCGAGGATGCTGCGGCTTCTGCCTCGACGCCTTCCTGCGCCGTGGCACCCGCTCCCAGACCTACCCGACACCAACCACGCCGATGAACCCTGCTGCCTTGAGTGACAGGCCACCTCTGCTTTGAGCTGGACCACAGCTTCTGCTGCCAATAGACCCCTCACCCCCTCTGCTGTCCTGAGAGACTAGCAATTCACCAGCGGATTAGATGAAACCCACCTTCTGTCTTCACTGATTTATTTCAGTACGCTCAAGTGACCGTTACGGGCCTGGAAACTATCGATCTTGTTTACTGTAAAACCTTCTGTGGGTTCATCAGTGTTTTGACTTTATTACGTTTTGGCCTTTTATGTTTTGTTTTAAAAACTCAGGACTTGAATACAATGGCTTTGTTTAGTCACTGTTTTTTTGTTTTCTATTTTTTTTAATGCTTTTCTTTCGCTGGAGTTGCGCACTAGCCTTTTTCCCCTTATTCCTACAGAAAGCGCCTAGTCAGTGAATATGAGACATTTTTTATGGAGAACATTTGTTTACAGATTTCTTGCGTTCCAATCCGTGTATGATTGTGTTGTTTTGTGCGGGTTACAAAAGCCAAATCTCCACACTTTTGTAATGACACACATCCCACACTTTGGTGACTGTGCCTGAAGATTTTTACCATTACGTGCTCAGAGAGCTCTGCACTCTTTCTCTACAGATCTCTGCCTGTTCGGTCTGCTTTGAGTGGCAGGCTTCTTATCCTATGAGACCTTCCTCAGATGTTTTACACCTTTTTAGTTTTTAGAGTCTTATATGTAATTGAGACATTTGTATTCCATTTTATGATTATTAAAGAAAATATACAAGTCTGTTCTCAAAGAAAGTTATCCGTTAATTCTGACAACTCAACGGAGACATACAAGAGTGTTTCATGTTAAAGGCATAATTCAATATTTGCTCACTCTCGTCATTTCAAATCTGTGTTTCTTTTATCAAACAAAAATACAGATGTTTAGCAGAATGTCTGAGCTGCTCTTCTCCATATAATAAAAGTGAAAAGTTACTAGTCTCCAAAAATGACAAGTGCCATGAAAGTACTCCATACAACTTGTGCACTATATTCTAAGTCGCCTGAATAATGTATGAAAGCTTTGTGTGAGGAATGGACTGAAATTTATGTTATTGAATAATTGAAAATCTTGCTTGAAAGCTGTGGTCATTATGTGGTATAGAGCAGCTTGCCTGGTCTACTAAACATCTTTTGTTTTCCATGGAGCAATTGAAATCTTGTGGATTTCAGAAGATATGAGGGTGAGAGAATGATGACAAAAAACATTTCTGGTTGAAATCTTTTAAATCTCTAAACAGGTTATGTTGAAGTTCACTACATTACAGTAATATTTTACACATTACAGCTAAAGGGTATACCACACATTTATCATATTATATAACATATTTCATATCCCACTTGGTGTCAATTCAAAACCTATTGGGAAGTTTGATGAACATCAGTTAAGTTTTAGAGTGTATTATGAGTATTATAATGGTACATTTTGACTCAATTTTAGCTGTTTGCTTTGTGTCCTCTTGCAGATTCTTAATGGCTAAAGTTTGACCATGGTCATTGTGGCATTGAAAAATATTAGTCATTCAAAAATGAAAATGCTGTCATCATTCACTCACCCTCATGTCTTATGGTGCAGGGTCGAGTGACATGCGCAGTAGCAGTGACATGTCGAGTGGTATATATGTCCGTGGCATGGAAAGATTTTACTCTTGTTGATGAAAGTGAATGGTGACCACAGTTGTCAAGGAAGATTTCTAGTCAAGATTTTGAATTATTCATTGACATAAACGTCTGTCCATTCCTCAAACAAAGCTATCATGCATCTTCAGGCAAACTCAAGTTTTATGGACTAATTTCATTTCATTTTTGACAAGTTTTGTAAAACACAAGATGATGTTTTTTGAAGAACAGTAACCACAATCAAACCAGCTGTTGACTTCAATAGTATGGACATTAGGGGGCTTTCACACTACTTTTGGTGTGCACCCGGGTTCATTTGACGTCAGAGTTTGGTTCATTTGGATAATGTGAACGCTGTTTTCTGAACTTGGGTGAGCACCCGAGTCCGCCTAAAAAAGGATGGTCTGGAGTACGGTTTGCTTCTGGTGTGAATACAATCGTACTCAATCACGGAAGAGTGAATTGGTCAAACAGTGCATTTATTCATTTACTCACTCGCTTTCCTGATAAGCATGACTGACCCGCTGCAGCAGTGTCCTGCGTTCTTTTGAATCTTTGCTTTACAGTCTTGACAAATGGACTCGTGCTGTTCTGTGTTGGCGGCTTGGCGCTATGGAAGTGAATCTACATTTTCAAAATCCGAAGTACAAAAAACAAATAAATAAAACAGTATGAACACAAACCAGTGGGAGGGGGGAACAATCAAACTCTGGTTCGGACCAGACAATCAAAGTGTGAAAGCACCCTAAAACAAAACAACAAACAAAAATCTTCTCAAAATGTATTTTGTGTTCCAAAAAAAGGAGAGAAAATTATACGTTTGGTGAGGGATGAGTAAACAATGACAGAATTTTGAATTAAGACATTTTTGGGCGAACTATTACAAAAAATGCTAACAAGCAAAATTAACTCTTATTAGTTCAATTTTAATTTTCTCAGAGCTGAGTTAAGATCCCAGATACTGTTTCCACAGTGTCTGTATTCACAGAGTTGGTTTCCTCCTGTGTGTTTTTCCTTGCACAGCAGGGAAAGGCCTTCAAAATGTCACCCATTCCATTTGTAAGGAAGATTGAGAGGAATGGGTCCACCAGTGGGCCAAGATAGAGAAGAAGATCAGATACAAGCCCCAAGTAGTATACATAGGAGCTTAAAGCCAATGCTTTGAGCAGAGTATTTAGAATAAAGGGAAGGTAAAGCATACTGTAATTACACAACATGACCGCCTGCATACCCAGAATCTTGTTTCTGTTAGTCACAGGTGTTGGCCGTCTTGTACACCATAAGGCTCTAAAAGAATCCAAAAAGAAAAACCCCAGGAATGGTAGTGGGAGAAGAAGAGCTATGGAGAATAAGACGACATATCCTTGGTAAGCCAGGAAAAGTATTCCAAATGGAGCTGCCCACACAGCCAATGAAATCGTGCTCGACTGCTTGAGTTTCATGCAGAAGGCATTATATTGTGGACAGGTTACCAACAGATATCGCTCCTGAGCAACACAGACCATGAACACGATGTTGGATATGATCCCAAAGTAGAATATCAGGGAGGATATGTCTGTACTCAGCATACTGGTTTTCTGAGAGCCCTCCACAGATGCCTTCGGCCGCCCGAGGATGTTGAAGATATCGGATGCGAGAAGGCTTATTAGGTAGACAGGAGCAGCCTTGCCAGTTTTTGCTTGCATGCCCATGAGGTAGATAGAAAAGCCGATGCCAGGAAGCCCAACAGCAAAAGTGATCCATCTGATGATCTCTTCGATGTGGTCTACACTGATGGTGCTATTGTTCTGAGGAGCCGTGTTATTACCATCCAATACTGTGGTGTTATCCATATGTTGCAGAATCATACTGGTAGTTTTGAGTTCTTGCCCAAATTATGATTAATATATAAAAGCTGATGCATTTGCTTATATGCCATGTCAAGAAGTATATGTTCTTCAGTTCCAGTAAGCAATGCGGAAAGCTATGTGGCTCTTTACTGTGGTAAACAGATCAGTATATTTAAGCTATCACCATTTTTATGGCTCTTCTGCAAACTGTTCCTGTAAGCCCTTTCATTGTTTAGTCAATGCAAAATATTTCCTATGTATTCACATTAGTTTTATCTATGTAAGCTCTTTCTAGAAGCAGTTTGGCCCAATGAGGAGTGTAAAGTTAGACATGAAAAATAAATATATTAAAATATTTTAATTAAAATATTGAAATTCAAACAATGTGAAATTTTCTGACATAATTTATTTCATTGACTCACATTATATAAGATGCCAACACATTCAACAATACTGTAAGCAACAGTATGCACTTTATACAGTTTAATAACAGGTTAATAACTTAGACAATAGTAACAAAGCAAACAATTGCTAACTTAAGACCACTTGAATACTGACAATCTCTTGAAGCAAATATTCAACAGTTAATAAATATTGTTATATGATGTCTTCTCTATTTTTGCCCACAGCAGCATTCACCTGATGTTATCCTGCCCTTGCTTGGCACTAAATCTGATCATTCATTCAAATTTGTATTGTATTTTCTTTACAAAAGCACATTGGCATGGCACATTTAAGCATCACAATCAAGCACACAGAGCTTTTAAATCTCTGACTGTTATTATATTTGAAATGTGAATGAGAGCATATTATCTTTCCTGTCTGATACTTGAGTAACTGTTATGAGTATATGAAGAGGGTTGTGCCAAGGAATCACTGATAAAGTAGCATCTGATCTGTTTTAAAGAGAAAAACGCAGCGGTCCTACATTGAATCATTTAACGTGTGCTTGTTTACAGTACATAAATAGAGCCCCAAAATTGGGTTTTTGTTTACCATTGGCCTCCTGATTCAGAAGGTTCTGTAAACACTGCATGTATAAAATGACAAATCATAGGTTTGAAACACTTGATAATTGAGGTGCATTCACATTAGCATAATTTCAGTGAAATTTTGTAAGCCACAGCTCACACAGAAGTCACTTAAGCAGCTTCCTTTTGGTTAATGCAGCCAATCCACAAGGCCAGCTTGAATCTGTTATGAAATCTGCATGGGTAATTCTTTCGCTCTCACGCAAAATTTCCAGTCGGGTGGATTCCCAGTTGAAATGACAGGATTTTGCCCCATTTAAATTCGACGAACAACCACAAATGAGAATGCACATTTGACTGGTCAGCTAGATTTTTATGTAGATAATGTAAGCAATGCATGTGCATGCAGGACATGATGCCACAATGCTAGGGTGCTTCAGGTAGTTGCTAGAGCAATGCTACAAGATTTTCAGTTGTTCTTAGTATGTTGCGATGCAACTGCTATGTGGTTGCTAGAGTTTACAGGTGGATGTTTACTGGTCAAATCACATGACTCAGGTCTCTACCTCCATTTTATTGGCATTTTTCCTGTTTTACTGCCCGTCAGTTGAAAATTTTAAAGGGAAAGGTCCCCCAAAATTAAAATTCTGTCATTAATTACTCACCCTCATGTCAGTCCAAACCTGTAAGACCTTCATTCATCTTTGGAACACAAATTAAGATCATTATTTTAATATATCAGTTACATTCCTCTCTACGGAGGGTCAGAAAGCTCTTGGATTTCATCAGAAATACTGTAATTCGCGTTCTGAAGATGAACAGAGGTCTTACGGGTTTTGGACTGACATGAGGGTGAGTAAGTAATGACAGAATTTTCATTTTTGGGTCAACTATCGCTTTAAGTGAAATCACTTAATTAAACACACACACAATTTGAACTGCAATTCTTTTAGCTAAATACTTGTAAACATGGATCAATGGAAATCCAAATCAAGAAGAGAAAGAAAGGGATTAAATGGATACAGATATAAAGCAGCAGGGATCATGCTGAATCATCCACTTCATGCCATGTTAATAAAGTCTAATTGTTAAAACGTCCTCAGCATGTCTCATGTTTGAAATCTGTCACCTTTATGTATTATTTTACAGATTTGGTGTGGTAGATATAATCAAAGCTTTCCAGATGCTTGACTTGATTTATTGTGGTTTTTTGTTATTGGTTTGTGGCCCTAGATAGATTCTCCATTATATCTGTTGTTTCAATTTCTGTTTTGAAGACTGAATGTAAGTTTGTTTTTTGGGGCTATTTTAAGTCTGGAGAAGGCGGTGAACTCTCTGTAACTGTGTCTGTGAAAGCACCAGACGATGCACTTGTTCCTGCCCTCGGGCGCAAGGCATCATCACACGACCGACTAACACAGCATCTCCTTTCTTCTCCTCTTTTGCCTGAGAGCAGAAGAAGAAAGAATGAGGGATTTATTTAGACCCAAACAATGTGGGAAAATGTGCATTTTGAGTATTTGTCTTACTTTCACAAAGGAAGTGCAGGGAAAAGTGGCAAAATCAGACGAGACTTGAGCACCAGGCCTGTGAGCCACTACATGTTCAGCAACCTCGTCCTTCAAAGAAATAGGTTGCTTAAATAAGTGCAGGAGACATTTTAATAATGACTTTATGATTTTGAAGCATTTTTGGCTTACCTTAAGCCTATCGAGTGTATCATTGAGTGACTGCAGTCTTGCTGTTTGCTCTAGGAGCTGCGCACTGGGACTCACTGTTCATGAAAACACAAAGACTATGAAATAATTACTTTATAAAAAACAGAAATCTGTTTTTAAGTGTAATTATAACAGACCTGGAGATTTCCCTGTGATGTCCACCACTTTCACATTGGCACTCATCTGAAGGAGAGTATCCAGTAGTTGGTCTGTTTTGCGGTAGAGGGCGCTAGACAACACCTCAGGCCTGCAGCCCTCTCGCCAGCCCAGCTTGGGCACGTTCAGAGGAGGAAGAGATGCCAGCTGAGCACGCATCTTTTCTGCCTGCGGTCCACACAAACACACACAAAAACAAAAGTGAGAATAAATCTTCAGTGCCCGCATTTGGGAAATGTGCTTGTGAAGCAGTAGCAGAGACCTTTAGTCTGTTGTTCTCGTTCTTCAGGTGCTTTATACTGAGTCTTTGAGCTTCAATCTGCTGAGTCAGCAGTGGAGAATCTATCACTTGCACTCCTGCAGCCGCACACACGCCTTTAACATACACACAACAAATTACATGTTAACAAATACAGAGACAATTCATGTGTTTTTCTAAAATATATATATATAAAAAAAAACTATATACACCACAGTTCAAAAGTTTGGGGTCAGTAATTTTTTTAGAGAGAAATTAATACATTTATTTAGCAGTAAAGCCATATATAAAAAAAAGTATCACAGTTTGCACAAAAAATATTAAGCAGCACAACTGTTTTCAACATTAATACTGAAAAGAAATGTTTACTGTGCAGCAAATCAGCATATTAGAATGATTTCTGAAGGATCATGTGACACTGAAGACTGGAGTAATGATGCTGAAAATTCAGCTTTGCTATCACAGGAAAAAATAAAACTTAGTAAAAAAAAAAAAAAAAAATATATATATATATAT
>JAFVLL020013992.1:0-28339 GCA_021397915.2 Tor tambroides | reverse complement strand
GGCTTTCCTTGCCATTAAAGCTTGGATAACCCTTCATTCACACTGCACAAGTCTGAGACATGACTCATTACATTATTTTTATCCAATATGATTGGTTCTTCATATGTATAATTCATCAAACCCTTCTGTTAGTAGGTAAAAGCAAATCTGGATTTCTTAATTACTTCAGCTTGTTACTGAAGGCCATGAGATTATATATTTAGACAGCTGTCAGGTTTAATTTCCCTTTTGTTTTACTCAGACATGATTCAGACACACTTTAGCCCAAGTGTTTTCCTACAAGAAAAAGAAATGTTAGTAATGATTTGTTAAATTAATATATCTCAATCATGTACATTTTCAGGGACATACTCATTTTATCAAAACGATCATTGTATTTTATAGCAGTTTACTTATGTCTTTTCACTTCATATTTCTCTCTGAATTATTTTGAAGTCCTGAAATTATTATTATTTTCTTTCATTTCAGATCTGATGGAAGAGAACGATGAGAGTGAAGAACTGAGTGAAGTGGAGGAGGAACATCAGGACAAACCTGGAGAAAAACCTTTGAGTCACTCAAAGACTAAAAAGACATTTTTAAAGAAAAGAAGAGCCAAGAAATGTGTCACCTGCACTCAGTGTGGAATGCGTTTCTCAAGGAAATATAATCTTGAGCTTCACATGAGAGTTCACACAGGAGAGAAGCCGTTCACGTGTGATCAGTGTGGGAATAGCTTTACACAATCAGCAAACCTTAAAAAACACATGAGAATTCACACCGGAGAGAAGACGCACACGTGTGTTCAATGTGGGAAGAGCTTCGCAGAAAAAATACAGCTTAAATTACACATGAGAATCCACACTGGAGAGAAGCCATTTGCATGTGATCAATGTGGGAAGAGTTTCTCACGCGAATCAAGTCTTAAGCTTCACATGAGGATCCACACTGGAGAAAAGCCATTCACCTGTGAAAAGTGTGGGAAGAGTTTCACACAAAAAATACATCTTAGGCAGCACATGAGGATCCACACTGGAGAAAAACCGTACGCATGCGATAAATGTGAGAAGAGTTTCACAAATTCATCACACCTTAAGAGTCACATGAGGATCCACACTGGAGAGAAACCATACATGTGTGATCATTGTGAAAAGACATTCTCAAACAAACAAAATCTTGAGCATCACATGCCAGTTCATACAGGAGTGAAGCCGTTCAAGTGTGATCAGTGCGGAAAGAGTTTTGTGGACTCTTCAAAACATAAAAGACACATGAAAATCCACACTGGAGAGAAACCGTTCACATGTGATCAGTGCGGGAACAGCTTCAAAGAAAAAATAGACCTTAAGAGACACATGAGGATCCACACTGGAGAGAAGCCTTATGCATGCGATCAATGTGGGAAGAGTTTCACAGATTCAGCGTACCTTAAGATTCACATGAGGATCCACACCGGAGAGAAGCCGTTCGCGTGTGATCAGTGTGAAAAGAGATTCTCACTTAAAACTAGACTTCAGCTTCACATGAGAATCCACACCGGAGAGAAGCCATATGCATGTGATCAATGTGGAAAGAGATTCAGAATCAAACCAAGTCTTGAGCTTCACATGAGGATCCACACCGGAGAGAAGCCGTTCATGTGTGAACTGTGTGAAAAGAGATTCTCAATTAAAAAAAATCTTAAACTTCACATGAGAATCCACACCGGAGAGAAGCCCTTCACATGTGATCAGTGCGACAAAACATTTTTCTGGGCATCAAACCTGAAGAAACACCTGACAGTTCATACGAAGGAGAAGCCGTATTCATGTTCTGAATGTGGAAAGAGTTTTTCACTGCTGCAAAGTTTACAAAAACATCAGAAAATTCATACTGGTGTGAGAGATTACATGTGCTTTGAGTGTGACAAGACTTTTATTTCAGTGAGCCATTTAAAACTGCATGAGAGGATGCACACTGGAGAAAAACCTTATAAGTGTTCCCACTGTGGCAAGAGATTCAGTTGGCCAGCAACTCTGAAAAAACATGAGAGGATCCACACTGGAGAGAAACCGCACGCGTGTGATCAGTGCTGAACCAGTTTTGCTTTTAAAAGTCACCTGAAGATACACATGAAGATCCATGCAGTGGAGAAACCAATTAATTTCCTAACAGTTATGATGAGCGAGAGGCTGTTGGCTCATTGGTATCTGTTAACTCTTGTTCACACCAACATGACTGTTCATAACAAGAATTTAGTCTGATTTTCACATGAGATTTGTCTGGACAGATCAATGCAAAAAACAGCAGTAAATGCACATTCACTCTCTGACAGTTGGTGGCGCTCATGGAAAAGCAGCGCTGTTCAACTTTATGTTTCTGACTCCTGCTTTTTAAGAAGAAAAAAACATGGTATTGTCATGTCCACAAACAGCTGTTCGTGTTTTTGTATTTGCTTTGGTGCTTATCAAGAATACAGAGATGAGTGATGCTTCAAGATTATTCCTACTTAGGTTTTACGGATATGCAAGTGACCACATACAGTGTGCCCAAAACAATTTTCACCACCAGAATAGTACATGGCACTCAATTTACTTGCATGTACTTTGAATTTATTTTGCACTAATCAGTTATTCCACAAGGTGGCAGCACTGGCCCAGGCTGTTGTTTAACAGTAGAAAACTAAAGAGACAGAATAACAACAAAATACCAGAGACCGCAGCAACAACAGACGTTTGCATTGAAAATTACTGTAAATAAAACATTAGTGTTTCATGAACACTTTGAACTACATGAGTAAGCCATGATTAGCAAGTTGTTTGAGTAAAATAGTCCATTGAAAGTCTTTTTTGCCATGTAAGACATTTACATTTATGCCTTTTGCAGACGCTTTTATGATGAAAGTACAGCGCATATAGCGTTCTCTGTTGTACATTCATGAATTTGCTTTTCCTTTAGTCCAGCACATATTTATTTGATGTTTGGTGTGAAAGGACCGTCTGTCAGCAAGTTTTCTCACATTTTTTGCATAGCTTAGACGTCAATCAGTTTGCTTACAGATTAGTCATCAAGCCTGTGCCATCTAGAGTTTCATGAACAGACTAGTGATTTACAACACAAATCATCTTCATGACATTAAAATAGATCATAATTGTGCACAGCAGTTGACGAGCAGATTAGATGAATTAAAATGATCATTGAACTCATCAGTAATCTTGATTTTGGGGCTTTGATCACTTTTCACATTTGTCTCTCATTTAAAATCTCACATGATTTAATGTTTCTTTTAAGGTCCTTGCACACTGAGTCTGCGGTGTGTGTTTAAGTGCAGAAAGTCCTTTACTACAGATGATGAACTGAAAGAGCACCAGAAAATTTACACTGGGAAAAAAAACCTTTCAAGGCATAGTTCAGGGAGCTGAAGAACAGGCCATAACACTTTTAAGAGAGACCTGAATCTGATATTAATTTTCAGCTTCTTCATTGTTTTTCATTAGAAAAAACTACTTACTTTTTACTTTACTTTTCTTCTCTTCTTCTCTTATATGTCAGTAAAGAGAGAGATCTGTCTCATTCATTTTCATGTTTACTTTTTGTATTTGCTTCAAGTAATGATTGATTAAACTGATTACTAATTTTATTAACAGCTTATTGTTGTTTTCTGTTTTATTTGCTGCTGATTCTGCAATCAGCAGAATAATGTTAGTTCTGAAAGCTATAAAGCAGCTATGTTTGCTTTTTCAGCTTTTTGTTTTTATTTTCTTAGTAGAGCTTTTAAATATCCTAATAAAATATATTTCACCACTTGATTGACACTGAGTGAGATTGCTGTCCGTCTTCATTATTAAGAGTTTCCTCGACTCCATTTAGTGACTGTCGTGCTGGAATATTAGCAATGTCAGAATTAAATATATTCTTTAATGAATTTGTCACATTATAACGGTCAGGGGATGGCGCTATATTGTCTTAAACAGCATTGATATTACAAAAACCCAAATACAATGCATACAAAAACATACGAATGTAAACTCATTGATTTGTTTATTCTTGTTTATCATCACAGCGATCATTTATCAAGAGTTTTGTGCTGCACACACTAGATTAATGTGACCGAGCATTGCACACGGTAAAACTGAACATGGATTGATACGAAATGTGTTAATTACACCATAAATGCAAATACGTAGACCTAAAGTCTGTTTTTTACAGTTAACATGGCTTTTTAGCTATAGGGGTAAAGCAATGAAAAAGTACCCTTTTAAAAAAATAGCCTATGGCAACACAGATGGCACTCGTGGAGTTAGAAAAACAAAGTTCGTTATGACCAGCGGGATTGTAATATGTAATGCAAAAGAAAAGGCATGAGACGGCTGTTTCTGTCAATGATAAGTGTTAAATTTAAAATGATAGCCTACTACCTTTAATGTAAGATAAGTAGACTGGGTTTCACTTTATCCTGATGGTCCCTTTAACACATTTTGTTGACAATAAGTACTGTTGCACCTGCATGTCTACTAACTCTCATTAGAGTGTTAGTAGAGTATTAGTTGAGTGGTAGGGTTAGGGTTAGCATAAGTTGCAAAGTTACTTATAGTCAGTAGAATGTCTTTTGGGAGACTATCACAATAAAGAGTTAGCAGATATGAAGTAGGCAGTCTACTAATACTCTAATGAGAGTTAGCTGACATGTAGGTGCAACATTACTTGGTGTCAACAGGCTGTGTTTATGTTTTTCCACTTGCTTGAACATCTAAATAATATATAAATCTATACAGAAGTAATTTTAATATCTTGAGCTTAAACGTATGAAAGATTGTATTACTGTGTAAAAAAAACAAAAAACATTTTTAGTAACGTGGATCATTTGAAATCAAAATAATGGTGGTATTCAGAGCTATTCAGAGTCGAGGAATCAACTCTTTTGGAGTCAACTCCCCATACCTATCATATTTTGAGAAATAACAATATTGTTATTCAATGGAGCAGTTTTATAGGCTTGCCACTGTAGAAGATTTTTATTGATCAAGATGTGAATTAATTGGTGTGAATATGGCCATTTGTGTATCAAGTTATTCTACTATTATGATCATGTGTTTGCCTCTGTGTATGGAGGCCTGCAGGAGAGTGTAATCGAGTTATACTACGGTTACAGTCATGTATTTAACTGTGTGTGCTCAAATATGATGAGCTGCTATTAAGTGAAAACATGTGATGATCTTGTGCTGACGTGATGAACTGAGACCTCTTTGTGTTGCTATTATGCGGTCATGGGGAGATGTAGACTAGACATAGTGGCCTGAATGATAAGTATTGTTTATAAGCATTTACATTTACTTTTACATTTAGTCATTTAGCAGATGCTTTTATCCAAAGCGACATACAAATGAGGACAATGAAAGCAATCAAAATCAACAAAAGAGCAATGATATGCAAGTGCTATGACAAGTCTCAGTTAGTTTAACTCAGTACACGTAGCAAGGTTTTTTTTTATTATATAATAAATAAATGAAAAAACAGATATAATAGAAAAAGAATAGAGCAAGCTAGTATTAGAGGCCTTTTTTGCATTTGTTAATTGTATAATAAATAAAAAAGAAAACAAATATAGAATACAAATAGGTTAGAAGAGCTAGTGTTAGTGTTTATTTATTGATTTTTATTGATTTATTTTATAAAGAATAGAATTAGAATAGAGAGTGCTAGAGTTAGAGGGTCAAATAAAGATGGAAGAGATGTGTTTTTAGCCGTTTCTTGAAGATGGCTAAGGACTCAGCTGCTGGGATTAAGTTGGGCAGGTCATTCCACCAGGAGTAAGCTTAATATATACATACATATACACACACACACACACACACACACACATATATATATATATATATATATACATATCCATATGAATCTTATAGTTTGTTTTTTTTTAAATAACTACATTAATTGCAAAAGAGTAATTAGATCTTTAACATTTTACAGTTTTTCATGTACAGAAACTGACAATGATCATGCAACTTTTAAAAATAAAGAGCACCAGCAATATTTGAAGAATACTGGAGAACCCTGGAGAATAAAACACGAGGAACCAGAAACCTGGAGAATAAAACAGGAGGAACCAGAAACCTGGAGAATAAAACACGAGGAACCAGAACCCTGGAGAATAAATGCAAGATACAAAGCCTTGCTCCATGCTCCATGGCATCGTCAGCTTTGCCAGAACTATCCATGCCCCTGAAAAGCGATGCCCTGTACCAGGGATAAGCAACATCAGTCCTGGAGCGCCGCTGTCCTGCAGAGTTTAGCTCCAACCCTAATAAAACACACCTAAACAAGCTAATTAATGACTTTAGGATTACTGAGGCTACAGGCAGGTGACTTTTTCTTTCAGGGTTGGAGCTAAACTCTGCAGGACATCGGCGCTCCAGGACTGATGTTGCCTACCCCTGCCCTGTACCAACACTGCAAGAGGACAAACTACCAAGCAGCCATAATGAGACAGTGACCTGGATGACTAGAAATCTTGCCCCTGAAAGTGTGTTGCAGGTTGTCCACTGCAGTTGCCAGCAAGACAGATGTGAGACTGAAAGATGTTCCTGTCTGTCTCCAGGACTGTGCACTGATTTATGTCAGTTAAGGTGACCAGACGTGCCACTTCCTGGGGACACATTCTGCACAGGATTTCTAAATTGCCTAAAATAACCAGGTATTGGTTGTTTGTGTTGCACAGAATGATCATTGTATAACATCAAAATACGTGTCCCCCAGAAGCAGGGCCGTCAGGGCTAGCAAAGCCTTCTCTGCTGGCCTAAACACTATCAGAATCACTGACTTAGTTTTAATATATTTTTCCATGAATGTGTATTAAATTATTTCCAATAGTCTATTCTCTTCATTTCATAGCTTTTCTCTTGGTTGCACTGCTTCCAGTAGTGTATGTTCTTATTAGAGCTTTTATCCAATTGTGGACAGGGGCCAATGCCACCAAAGATGTAAACTTGGTAATACAGATTTTACACAACTCCAGGTTTTCCAAGCAAATGGAAAGAACAAACGGAGGTGTGCACAAGCAATACTCTTTATTTAACACTTGTATATAAAAATATAATAAATATAAAAGACACAATACCTTAGAGAGAGAGTACACAAATCACACAAACAATGCTGTTTCTACACAAAAGAAAAAGATCTTGATACCAGCCAGTGGCCACCTATAATAACAGTATCTTAATTAATCAGTGACAATATCCCATGGGATAATTCAGCATTTGGGAAGGGGAAAAAAAAGAAAAGAAAACATATAAATTCAATTCAAACAACCACCTCACTCCACACTTTCATGTCAATGTGTGAGCAACAAAATTACCCCCACTCAAAATAAATAACCAAAACCACAATCCACACAATAAACAACAAAAACAAATAAACCAATAAAGGAAACCCTCTCAGCAAAAAATCGCCCTTGTTGGTTATAAGGGAACAGACATCAGATACATTTACATTTACATTTTGCAGACGCTTTTATCCAAAGCGACTTACAATTGGGGAATACACAAAGCGATTCATCCTAAAGAGGCAGACAGACACAGGAAGTGCACATAATACCAAGTTTCAGGCATTGTCCCAAATAATTACAAGCTAGAAAGGGAAGGAATAAATAAAGAGAAAGGTTTTTTTTTCAGGATGAGGTCAAATAGTGTTGAAAGAGATGAGTTTTCAGCTGGCGCTTGAAAGTTGTCAGGGAATCAGCATTCCGGATTGGGGTGGGAAGATCGTTCCACCAGCCAGGAACAGTGAACGAGAGTGATCTGGAAAGTGATTTTATGCCTCTCTGTGATGGTACCACGAGGCGTCGCTCACTAGCGGATCTCAGGCTTCTGGAGGGAATGTAGATTCGTAATAGTGAGTGAAAGTAGGCGGGTGCAGAGCCTGTGGTTGTTCTATATGCAAGCATCAGTGTCTTGAACTTGATGCGAGCTGCAACCGGTAGCCAGTGCAAGGAGATAAAGAGAGGTGTAACATGGGCTCTTTTGGGCTCGTTGAAGACCAGTTGTGCCGCTGCATTCTGAATCATTTGTAGAGGTTTGATTGTGTTTGATGGAAGTCCAGCCAGAAGGGCATTGCAGTAGTCCAGCCTAGAAATGACAAGGGCCTGGACAAGAAGTTGTGCAGCATGCTCTGTTAGAAAGGGCCTGATCTTTCTGATGTTGTGCAATGCGAACCTGCAAGATCGAGCAATGTGATCTTTGAAGGTCAGCTGATCATCAAAGATTACACCAAGATTTCTGACCGAACTTGATGGGGTAACTGTAGAAGAGCCTAGCTGGATTGTGAAATCATGCTGCAGGGTTAGAGTGGCAGGGAAAACAAGAAGCTCGGTCTTTGCCAGGTTGAGCTGGAGGTGATATTCTTTCATCCATGCCGAGATGTTCTCCAGGCAGCCTGAAATCCGCGCAGCTATTGTTGGATCATCTGGTTGAAATGAGATGTAGAGTTGTGTGTTATCAGCATAGCAATGGTAGGAGAAGCCATGTGCTTGTATGATGGGGCCCAGTGATGTAGTGTAAATGGAGAAGAGGAGGGGTCCAAGGACTGATCCCTGAGGAACCCCTGTGACCAGTCGATGTGCTTTGGATGCCTCCCCTCCCCAGGCCACCCTGAACGACCTACCAGTGAGATAGGATTTAATTCAGCGAAGAGGAATCCCTGTGATGCCCAGAGCTGAGAGGGTGGACAGGAGGATCTGATGATTGACAGTGTCAAAAGCAGCAGATAATCAAAGGTGGCAGTAGCCACACACAGTACCCAAGAACACAATAAACAAAACTATAAAAAAAAATACCGACAAAAACACAAGTACACACACACACTGAAACCACTCACACAAACATACATTATTCATTCATTATGATGCAGCTTGAGCACACGCACAGGCGTGTGCACTGGAAGGAAGACCAGCGAACTCTCCACAGTGATGCACCGAGGATCACAGTACCAAACCGCCACACAGCAGCAAAACAGCAGCGAACAGATTTCTGCAGCGCAATTACCAGGCCCTCTGCAAAGGTGGTCAACGACCCAACAATATTGCCTGGATCACACTTAAAGTGTGTCAGTACGACTGAACACCCTCAGGCCCACGCCCCGAATTAGAAAAGGATTTCAGTCTTATTCAGATCCACGTCGTTTGATACGAACTCCATGCTTAACGCATATCAGGTTGCTCTTGCGACACAAGAACATGCAGCCTGCATACCACGCTGGAGGAAAATGGAAGTCAAAGGAAATTCATGCATTTTAACTTCCCCTCAGCTCCATCCACCCAACACCAAATGGACCTCCCACCCAAAGCGGGACCATCCCATTACACAATCATATTTCAGCAATTGTGTTGCCAGGGTCAAAGAAATCTGCCTAAGGCCTTCAGAATCAACAGTGCAGGCGTCTGTAGCTTAATCAATGGCAATGAAACAGTTGCTTTAAGGTAGGTTATATTTCATTTTGGAATTTTACCGCTTTATGCGTTGTATTCTGATGTTATTTGCAAGATATAAAGCCACGTTTAAATTTCCATAAGAATATTTCAGTTTCCGAGTCGAGCTGTATAAACTGGTCTTTTCCTCCGGCTGCAGCACCGCTGGCAGAGGCAGACCGGCGGGGAGAAAACCCGGCGTCGGCGTGAAGATGAGAGTCCTAGGGTACGTTAAAACACATCTATACGCTTTTCTTCATCGTCTTCTATGAATTATTTAATGTTACTTGCTCACTTTCACAGTAATGTGCTAACTAGTATTTTCCTCCCGCAGCACGCTGGCAGATGCCAATGTCAGTGCCAATATTGTACAAATGTTTCCCAGAAAACAGAGGAAAGACATACATGGGATGAAGCTCTGATGAGAGCAAAAGGGATGATACTAATGAGTAAAGATGTGCTGTGTCATATTTTTGTTCATCTGATTTTGAGCTGTAATGAATCTATTGTAGAGTTGTCCATTACTGAAAATTAAAGGGGGCGGCATAGCATTTTGAGTAATTTCAGCCAACTTGGGCCAAATTGTACTTCTTATTTTATCTTTCTGTGATTACACAGTGCCTACTGAATATTCATGTATAAAACATCATAGTTTTGTTAAATTTAATATGTGTATCTTGGTGACATTCTGTGAAGCTGAAGTGTTTTTTTCTATGAATTTTCCATATTTCATGGTCTGCATTTACACTTGAGTATACTAGTGCACCAATACTGGTCTCAGATATTTAGGTACATGTATAAATGTGAGTTTGAGAGATATTTTGCACTGCTAAAATAAATATAAATAAAGTTACAAGCAAAACCAGCAGCATAAGATTTTAATTTTTTTTTTTCAATTCAAAATTATATACATTTATGGATTGTGACAAAAAACTACAGGATATTTTGAGGAGAATTTTTAACCTAAAGTCCAAAAGGGTATTGTCTATGCAAAAATGCATTGAAAAAGTAGTGCCCAGGTGAGGAAACGAAAATCACTTTTTTTCCTAGTTCACCTTGTGATGTCATATATCTTAGAGAATCAAAACAGCAGGCCTAGTGAGACTGATTTTGATTATAGGTGATTAAAAACTGAGGAGTGGGTGGGTTTTTATCAGTGTAGGGCTGTAGTAGTTTTGAAAGCAATATCAACTATTCAGTGGAATGGCCCTTAACCATTAGGGAGCTGATTTTCACTGAAATATTTGAGTTCTCTCATTTTTCTCTACTAATCCTCACTCATGAAGACTGTTGGTGTTGATGCGAGACCATAATTTTTTTATTATTTGTTTGTGCATATCGGCTTTTTCAAAGTAAAACAAATCAGGGCACCTTACAGACTCGCGTAATTTCGCCGTAGTATTTTCCTCCTCTCGCCGCTTCACTCCAGTCCAGCGGGTGGCGCTAAAACACACCTGTTTGTTCACCAAACACCATTAAACCTCAGAGGAAGAAGATTAGTTTCACCGCGCTCTCTGTTGTTTTATCGTGATGCTGGCTTAATACAAACTGTTAGAAATATTGTTTCTGTAAACAGAGAAAGACAGTTTTTGGATCACGTCAGTAAATACCTGTAATATTCTCATCCTCACAGTCGTGACTAAGTTTTGAAGCAAGCAGGAATATCTGGAGGAGTATCATCTGAACTGAGATCTGCTGCTGTGAAGATGGTGTTTGTTAAAGAGGAGAGTGAACCAGAACCCTGGAGAATAAAACACGAGGAACAAGGAGGTTGGTGTTTATTCTTCATTCATCTTTAATGACTGTTTGTAGTACAACATCCACAGATTCTTTATGTAAAATAAGACCTTGTCTATCATTAAAATGTCTTACATCAATGTTTTAAATTTCTTTTTAAGTTTTGGAAATGTGACTGAACTGACACTGAGGATATTTAATTACTATTTTAATTAGACTTAATTTTTGCTTTTTGGAATCATAAAACTGTGTTGAACTCAGCGTGTGAGACTGAATTTGTTTTTATACTAGTAGAAACCACATTTTAAGTAAAGTTGCTATAGGACTGTGGTTATTATTTTAAATAATGTGCATGTCTCAGTAGAGCATTACTTGCTTGTTCATTACATTTTACTGTAAATCAGTAACAGTTTTGCGGCAGGCTTTGCAAACAGCAATGCAAATGGACTTTTACTGTAAGATATATGTGACCCTGGAGCACAAAAGCAGTCATAAGTAGCACATGTATATTTTTAGCAATAGCCAAAAATGAGTCAAAATGATCAATTTGTCATTTATGCCAAAAGTTATTAGGATATTAAGATCACGTTCCATGAAGATATTTTGTAAATTTCCTACCATAAATATATCATAACTTAGGGTAAACATACCTGTTAAGCTCACATACCCATTAAGCACACTTCCGTTTTGAGCTCAGATTATGAAAAGAAAAAATAATTATCCTACTTGATGTCTTAACCAATTGATGTGTTTGTTACTATATACTTCCTGTAATTTCAAGTCAATCAGATCATTGCACACTGAGATATGAGTCTCCATGTGTTCACTCTGTCTGGCGGCCATTTTGAAAGTGGTCTGAAAACTTTCACCAAAAGAGGAGCCCTCTAAATGTGCATTTTTTTTTTTTTTTTTTTTTAGATGTTTAAGCCTTTATTTTGGGTAAGTTTCACTACTTACTGTAAAATTAAGAGATTAATGTTCAGACTTTTACATATTATAAGCTGGAACTTGGATGTGGGAAATAATTAGTTAGATCCAAAAGATTTTAGCAACATAGCGCAGATGCTACAGAGCACAGTTAGCTGACTAGCTGCTTAAGATTGTGTGCTATGCTAATATACTACTTAACAGGCATTACTGGCTAGTACTTTTACATCCATAATATATTAAATTGACAGTTTATTGCTGGTCTGTGGTTTTACAGTGCTGTAATTTTTAAAGATTTCATATTATTTTAAAGTGAGCTTAAAGGGTGCACTACTATGAAAATCACACAGCTTCAGTGTGACATCAATAAGAAAAAGTATAATTACATAGATATTGTTAATAATAGTTGTTCATATTAAAATATGTATGAACCTATTATATGACCTATTTATTTAGCAAAATCCTGTCATTTTAAGAAATATTACATGAAATTTATTAAAAACTGTCGCTGCTCCCATTAAGCTCAGTGCGCTCTCTTTAAGCTCTTCCACATTAACCATCTATGTAAATACTTCATAACAGACTTTAAATATTAACTGATGGTTGTCACTAAGTTAATCTTCATAAAATGGTTAATAACTTTTTTTCACATCTTTAAGATGACAAAATCTAGACGTAACTATAGTTTATGCCCAAAGATGAAAGAGGCATGTCGTTTGTACAAAGGAGCCATCAGAAATATGTTGTACCTGTCCAGGAAAAAGGCAGCTAAAGGCTGGATGACTTTTAAAATTTGAACAGATTTTTAAAACACCAGGCATCATACACTTACAGATTTTGTAAATTGTTATAAAGGAAAACTGGGCATCATACACTAAACGACTGAGGCTCATACACTACCAGACTTTAAATTCCTTCCAATCACAACAAACTCACACAGAAAAGTGTGCTTTGTTGCTAGAAGACTTATGACAAATAGGGCTGGGCGATATGTCAAAAATATCTTATCGATAATCGCCGTAAAAAATATTACGATATCCGATAATATCGTTTACCCAGAAATGAGAAACAGGAAATGCCTAATAACATCCACATACATTGTCTGATTTTGATCAAACTTCAGTGGTTTGTTCGTTATATGATACCGATCGCATAGATGTGACTATTATGACTGAAAGTTATAGCGCCACCAATTGGCAGCAGGATGTGTGTCATTTTCAAAATGCTTTGAATTCAGCATCTTATTTTTTTCTCGATTTGCTTAACTTCATCAGAATAATGTCAAAACACAGCAGATGTAAAACTGTTGAGAGGATATTGATATCGTAAATGCTGTTGCCATGGCAACGTGTCAAATTTGAATATTCTTTTTCGGTGATTTTGAGGCAGATAACATGCTTAGAAGTTTATGAAACTCAACACGCATCAGTATTAATGATAGACAGACACTGGCAAAAGCTCATAAAAGGGCGTGGAAGAGGCACTCTATAGCGCCACCTTTTGACAAAACTTGTGGGGTTAGTTTTAGCTACAGTCACCAAACTCAGTACATATATTGTTCTCATCAAGCTGGACAACTTTCTAATTTACAGTCATTAGCTACGACCAACAGGAAGTCGGGTATTTTGATTTTAATGTGGATTTTTTTTTTTTTTATAAATCAGCCTGTGAATTAATGCATACTCCTCAGAGGACAATTATACTATGCACACCAAACTTTGTCTACATGATGCAAAACATTGAGGAACTTAAATTGCGAACGGATTTTGGATATCTTGCATGATGTTGCCGTGGTGATTTATTAAAGTAACAGTCTTTCACATTATTGATGGTTTGGATTAACCCTTTAATTGCTGTATCCCTTAAAACAACACTGCCAGAGAGTTACTGTAAATGCATGTGCCTGCTGTGCCCCTTTTTCTTGATGCCACTGGGGTGGAGGTTGCACTGTTGGCTTGGGCCTGTCATCGCTGCTTGCAGCTTTAATCTTTTATTTTGTTCTTTGATTAACATTAATGACTGCTGCTGTCAGTGCACAGATCCAATGCACCCTTGTTTTCTTTCTCAGCTCTTTACGTTCATTTAAGACATAACCGATTGTATTTATGGGACATTTTGATATTCTTTGAATATTTGTCCATACGCATGTGTAAGAATGTAAGAAAGAGAGCTCAGTCCAGTGTTCGCGTATATAAGAGGCGGCTTTGTGTGTGTGTGCAGTACGGAAAACAGCGCGCGAGTGCAGAAGCGAGTTCTATTTCACCTTCTTGTAGTTGAATCTTTTGAAATCACAATAAATGTGCATACAAGAATCGAGAAGCGGAATCAAAATTTAATTTTATAACAAGTAATTTGATTCCTGACCATTTGCATCTGATCTAATTTCCAAAATTGGAATAGCTTTCGATTCCCAACCCTCCTACTAAATTATTTCATTGACTATGGGGCTATGTAAAAATTTTTTTGCAACTTACAAAGTTTATCATTTGTCTTTTTTTTTTCCCCCCGATAATATCAATAATCGTCTGTTACCTGACTATTGACATCAGCATCGCAATACTTACGAGACATCGTCCATATACGATAAAATTGTCATATTGCTCAGCCCTAATGACAAATGAATACAATGTGTTTTAAAATCTGCTTAAAATATCAAACATGTTTGATATCCTCCAACTGGATGGAATTAAAAAAATCAGAGACTGTGATCATCATACACTATATGATTTTCTATTAGATATGTCAGCTCAAATCTGCAGACTGTCTCTGACTTTTGGCAACTAGCATTAACTTCTCCAGACTGTAAATCGGTGGAAAATCAGGGCAAAAATCGTGTAGTGTATTCCAGTGTATTAAGAGACTATAGATGAGTTGACATCCATTTAGTAAGAGGCTTCATAATGAGCTAGTTTCTGTGTTCATCCCCATGAATGAAATGTTTTATTGGTTTGGTTTGTTTTATTTGATTTTTGAATATGTGTTACTTAGCTGAATGTGGACTAGTCTAGATGTTGCAATGTGCTTAAATGACATTTCACTATGAATATACAGTACAGGTCAAAAGTTTGGAAACATTACTATTTGTAATGTTTTTGAAAGAAGTCTCTTCTGCTCATCAAGCCTGCATTTATTTGATCAAAAATACAGAAGAAAAACAGTAATCTTGCAAAATGTTATTACAATATAACATAATGGTTTCTGTTTTAATATACTTTAAAATATAATTTATTTCTGTGATTCAAAGCTGAATTTCCATCAGCCATTACTCCAGTCTAAAGTGTCACATGATCCTTCAGAAATCATTCTAATATGCTGATTTATTATCAGTGCTGGAAACTGTTGAGCTGCTTAATATTTTTTTGGAACCTGTGATATTTTTTTCAGGATTCCTTTGATGAATAAAAAAGTTAAAAAAGAAGGGCATTTATTTAAAACAGAAATCTTTTCTACCAATATACACTACTGTTCAAAAAGGTTGGGGTCAGTAAATATATATTCTTTCTTTTATTGAAACAAAAACAAACTTATATTCAGCAAAGAAGAGTTAAATAGATAAGAAGTCATAGAAAAGATATAAATTTATAGAAAAGATGACTAATTTGAATAAATGATGATCTTTTAATCTTTTATTCATCAAAGAATCCTGAAAAAAGTATAAGCAGTTTCCAAAAAAATATTTGGCAGCACAACTGTTTCCAACATTGATAATTCTAATAATAAATCAGCATATTAGAATGATTTCTGAAGGATCATGTGACACTTTAGACTGGAGTAATGGCTGATGGAAATTCAGCTTTGAATCACAGAAATAAATTATATTTTAAAGTATATTAAAACAGAAACCATTATGTTATATTGTAATAACATTTTGCAAGATTACTGTTTTTCTTCTGTATTTTTGATCAAATAAATGCAGGCTTGATGAGCAGAAGAGACTTCTTTCAAAAACATTACAAATAGTAATGTTTCCAAACTTTTGACCTGTACTGTATAACTCATCAAATTGAGTGCCTTGTTGCTTGATTTTAGTGTTCTGTTTTTTTGTGATTGACTTTGTACCTTCAAATAAAACATTTTTCAGTTATTCTTTAAAAAGGTTGTTTAAAATAAACACGATTTTTTAAATAAAATATGATGTGAGCTTAATGGGAACAGGGGTGTGCTTAAAGGGTACAGAAATGTACCCATTAAGCACAGCCAGACTTTTTGCATTTGATGTATATCTTAATCAAAATGCTGATTTTTGTGAGAGATTAATATTAATTATTTTAACTAACATTTTAATATTAATATTTTATTTTAACATAACTTTTTGTACTGAAACCAATATCTTGTGCACTAAAAATGTCTCAATGTAGATTTTGGTGAGTACACCCCTCACATTTCTGCAACAATTTTAGTATATCTTCTCAAGGGACAATACTGCACAAATGAAACTGGGATATATATTATTAGAGTAGTCAATGTGCAGCTTGTACAGAAGTACAAATTTACTGTCCTCTAAAATAACTCAACATATAGCCATTGTTGTCCAAATAACTGGAAACAAAAATGAGTACACTCTAAGTGAACATGTCAAAACTGTGTCCAAAGTGTTAATATTTTGTAGGGGCACCACTGTTATCTAGCACTGCTTAATCCTCCTGGGCATGGAGTTCAGCAGAGCCTCTTCCACTCCTCCATAATGAGATCACGGAGCTGCTGGATGTTAGACACATGGTGCTTCTCCACCTTCTGCTTGAGGATGCCCCACAGGTGCTCAATAGGGTTCAGGTCTGGAGACAAACTTGGCCACTCCATCACCTTCAGCTTCCTCAGCAAGGCATTTGTCATTTTGGCGGTGTGTTTGGGGTCGTTATTATGTCGGAAACCTGCCGTTCGGCCCAGTTTCTGAAGGGAGGGCATCATGTTCTGCTTCAGAATGTCACAGTACATGCTGGAATCCATGTTTCCCTCAATGAACCGCAGCTCCTCAGTACCAGCAGCACTCATGCAGCCCCAGACCATGATGCTACCACCACCATGCTTGACTGAAGGCAAGACACAGTTTTCTTGGTACTCCTCACCAGGGTGTCGCCACACATGCTGGACACCATCTGAGCCAAACAAGTTTATCTGAGTCTCATCAGACCACAGGACATGGTTCCAGTAATTCATGCTCTTGGACAGGTTGTCTTCAGCAAACTGTTTGCAGGCTTTTTTGTGAGCCAGCTTCAGAAGGGGCTTCACTCTGGGACGATGGCCATGCAAACTGACTTGTTGCAGTGTGCGGCGTATGGTCTGAGCACTGACAAGCTGACCTTCCACTTCTGCAACCTCTAAACCAATGCTGGCTGCACTCATGTGTCTGTTGTTTGAAGTCAGCTTCTGCACCTGATGCACAGCATGAGGACCTAACTTCTATGATCGACGCTTGCGAGGCCTGTTCCGAGTGGAACCCGTCTTGGAAAACCTCTGTATGACCCTGGCCACTGTACTGTAACTCAGTTTCAGGGTGTTACTGATCTTCTTATAGCCTCGGCCATCTTTGTGGAGAGCAACAGTTCTGATTCTCAAATCCTCAGAGAGTTCTGTGCCATGAGGTGCCATGTTGAACATCCAGTGGTCAGTATGAGAGAATTGTACTCAAAGCACCAAATTTTAACTGCTCTAATACAAGATACACACATTTGTGTGGTCCTGTCAAGCAGACAAAAACATGAACATGATGAATAGGACATGTGGCTTTGCATGGTTAAACGAAGTATAGCTGTTATCACTTAGGGTACTCAATTTTGTCGCCAGCTTTTTTGACAATAATGGCTGTATGTTGAGTTATTTTCAGAGGACAGTAAATCTTCACTGCTATACAAGTTGCACATTGACTACTCTAAAATATATCCAAGTTTCATTTCTATAGTATTGTCCCTTGAGGGATATACTAAAATGGTTACTGAAATGAGGGGTGTACTCACTTTTGTGAGATACTGTACGTTTACCCTGTATTTTTATTAGTAATGAACTTAATTTGGACAACTTTAAAGGTGATTTTCTCAGTATTTTGATTTTTGTCTGCACCCTCAGATTCTAGATATATTCCAAATAGTTATATCTCGGCCAAATATTGTCCTATCCTAACAAACCATACATCAACGGAAAGCTTATTTATTCATCTTTCAGATTTTGCATACATCTCAATTTACAAAAATTTACCCTTACGACTGATTTTGTGCTCCAGGGTTACATATACCTGAAAGCATTGTCACAACATGGAAGTAAACTTGTTTATTCTAATATCTGATCTGTAATCAGTGATTTCTGATGTGTAATTATTCAAGTTCAGTCAGATTTTGTCTCAAAAGTGTTCAATGTTTGTGTGTGTGGAAATCAAGCCAGTGACCAAACTAAACATTGTTTCTCCTAATAGCATGAATATAATGTTATTTAAATTGTTAAATTACAGATAGCGATCAAAGAACAAACCCTGTTTGCTGCAGCTGTCAATGGTGTAGTGTTTCTTTACAAAATGGCATCGCCATCTACTGGCCTGGCAGCATAATGCAGTGTTTTTAGACATTTTCATGGATCTGTGTTTAAAAAGGGACAGTTTTGACATTGTTTTCGTCTGTGCACAAATATTTTATCCTTTTATTTTTCAAACTTACCAATTGATTTTCATCTTTATAATGATTTCATTTTAGGCCTGATGAAAATGAAAGAAGAAAGACAAGATTTGAATGAGATGGAGAAACATCAGGATCAGAAAGATTGTGATGTCAATGGAGAAAAATTAGTGAGTTGCAGCATTAAAATAACAGAAGTCAAAAGGCCTTTCAGCTGCTCTCAGTGCGGAAAGTCTTACACATGTAACAAAAATCTTAAGGATCACATGTTACTTCATGCTGGAATAAAGCCTTTCAGCTGCTCTCAGTGTGGAAAGAGTTTTGCACAGAAATCAAGCTTTAAGAATCACATGTTAATTCATACTGGGATAAAGCCTTTCAGTTGCTCTCAGTGTGGAAAGAGTTTTATTCAGAAAGGACAACTTAAGAATCATTTGGTAACTCACACTTCAGAAAAGCCTTTCAGCTGCTCTCAGTGTGGAAACACTTTCACACGTAAAGCAAGCCGTGAGAAGCACATGTTAATTCATACTGGGATAAAGTCTTTCAGCTGCTCTGAGTGTGGAAAGAGTTTTACATATAAAGTATGCCTTGAGAAGCACATGTTAATTCATACTGGAATAAAGCCTTTCATCTGCTCTCAATGTGGAAAGAGTTTCACACACAAAGGACAGCTTGAGAATCATTTGGTAACTCACTCTTCAGAAAAGCCTTTCATCTGCTCTCAGTGTGGAAAGAGTTTCACAAGTAAAGGATACCTTAAGACTCACATGTTAATTCATGCTGGAATAAAGCCTTTCACCTGCGCTCAGTGTGGAAAGAGTTTCATATGTAAAGGAATCCTGAGGGATCACATGTTAATTCATACTGGGATAAAGTCTTTCAGCTGCTCTGAGTGTGGAAAGAGTTTTACACATAAATCAAGCCTTAAGAGGCACATGTTAATTCATACTGGGGAAAAGCCTTTCTCCTGCTCTCAGTGTGGACAGACTTTTAGAGATAAATCAAACCTTAAGGATCACATGTTAATTCATATTGGGAAAAAGCCTTTCACCTGCTCTCAGTGTGGAAAGAGTTTTACACAGAAAGGACAACTTAAGATTCATTTGGTAACTCACTCTTCAGAAAAGCCTTTCTCCTGCTCTCAGTGTGGAAAGAGTTTTACACATAAATCAAACCTTAAGAGGCACATGTTAATTCATACTGGGAAAAAGCCTTTCACCTGCACTCAGTTTGGAAAGACTTTTACACAGAAAGGACGATGCAAGGTTCATTTGGTAACTCACACTTCATAAAAGCTTTTCACCTGCTCTCAGTGTAGAAAGTTTTTTGTGCGTAAAGGATACCTTGAGACTCACACGTTAAAGGGGTCATCGGATGTCCATTTTGATATGATTCTTTAGGGTCTTAATAAAAAGTCTGTAACATGCTTTGGTTAAAATTTCTCAACTGTAGTGTAAACAACACCATTTTTACCCTGTCAAAAACGGCTCTATTCACAGCGAGCTGTTTCAGTGCATGTTCCTTTAAATGCTAATGAGCTGTTCACCCCACCTCTTGCTTCCGTGAGGCGATAAGCCACTCTCATGAGACTGTA
This sequence comes from Tor tambroides, assembly GCA_021397915.2. NCBI lineage: Eukaryota > Metazoa > Chordata > Actinopteri > Cypriniformes > Cyprinidae > Tor > Tor tambroides. The sequence goes on along the minus strand of JAFVLL020013992.1, from coordinate 8,058 downwards.
AACTTTAGCTGCAGAACTCGCAAACTAGCACATTATTAGGAAAAGCGATTTGCAAAGATTCATAAAAAAAACCTTATACTCACTTCTTCTGTCGGTGAAGCTGGATCACAAATGATTTGCGCGAACATAGACGCATTTAGGTAGGTTGGGGGCACATTCCCTTCAAATAACAAAATCAAGCCACTGCATCTTCAGCGGCTCAGATGTCAGGAGTAAATGATGACTGCTATTTTCATTTTTACATTCAATTCAAGTGTATTTGTATAGCACTTTTCACAATACCAACCGTTGTAAAGCAGCTTTACAGAAAATGTTAAGTGTCTACATTATATATTTAGGAGTATGTTATTAGTGGTGACTATGGCAGAAATGTACAGTAAGAATTATGCAGTTAGTTACAAATTACACGTAATCAAACAGACAGTGAACACTATTAACTGAAATGATTATATATTGCGATTAAACTTTGCTATTAAGCAAAATTTGGTAGTTTTATATGTTGTTCCTGGGTTAGCATCAGCTGAGGTATTCTGGGGGTTGGCATCTTCTCTTCTCAGGTCTTCGTAAGGGTTGGAACCAGACTGAAGCTTTTCTAATTCCTAGTTGCCTCGGGATGCGAGTCCCGTGGCTGAAACAGAGAAGCAAATAGAGACGAAATTAGCGTAGCTGCTGTTCCAACCAAGCAAAAATGATGTGTTCAACCCAAGCAAAAGAATGATAATGTGCATTTGATCAGATTTGGCTGAAGTACCAAGTTACGAGATACATTGTGAATGCTTGGCTAAAAAGATGTGTCTTTAATCTAGATATAAACCGAGAGAGTGTGTCTGAACCCCGAACGTTATCGGATGTATTACATCCAACAACTGTACTCCTCAATCGCTTAGGAGACATTCTTGTCTACTTCCACTCCGGCGTCGAAACAATGGTGGACTGTTGACAGCTCAGTCAGGGCGGGTCTGTACTAAAACACCAGTGTCAATCAGCAATCATGGGAGAGGCCTGGGTCACAGCTAAGAATTTGTAAATGGCTTGATCTGAGAAAGGGGTTATGATTTATGGGGATTTAAAAAAAAAAAAAAACCTGGGTGGATTTTTATCATTATAGGGTGGTGGCCGTTCAAACAACATGTACAAGTGAATTTTGCATCCAATGACCCCTTTAAACTTATCATTCATTGTATCAACAATGTAGTGTATCAGAGCAAATCAGACAATTCAAGATTCAAACAGAACATTGTTGAAACACAAAGAGCTGAATTCCACAGAGAGGCCCAAGACAACATGGATGATCATAAATCAGATCCTAGCACCAGCCTGAAGTAAGCCTAACCAACCAACTCTTTCACAGCTTTGAACAGCTTGCAGCATTAAAACAAAAGAACACTTACTGATAATTCAACCCAGGAAGGAGATTGTCCAATTTTGGGCAAGTAACCAAGATAAATGGTCAGAGACACAGAATGACCATCACATGTAAATCCATGATGGAAATCGCAAGCTAAAGACTTTCTCAGATTGACTTACCCTACCTAGAAGACAAGGACCAGACTGAGATTCCTTCTAGACCCTTTTGACCTTTTGTTCCTCACAGAACATACCCTCACATTCACAGAATGACGCAGACTGTCGTTTATATGACTAAATGCATCAGATCAACCAAAATGATGCTAATAGGACTTATGAACACAAATCATTCCATTGCATAACTCCATATCATGTAACCCACACATTTGACTATCATGTTCTAATCACTCATTGTGTATGTCATTTTTAATAACTATTGAATAGTTTATAGCAGGGGTTCTCAAAGTCTACATTCAAAGGTCCAAATCTGAATTTTCATCAGTGTCAAAGGTCCGGACTGGAACAATTGGTTATTACAAAACTTGTTTTTAATAAACACAGTAGCCTACATAACATGCATAACAAATAAACACTAATTAAAAAAAAATAAAGTGTCCTTTGTATTCAAAATACATTAATAACAAGTGCAAAAGTGGAAAAACAATTAATTTAAGTGTCTGCAGTAGAGGTCAACCGATAAGGGTTTTTCTCTGGCCGATGCCGATATTTTGAAATCAGGACAGCCGATATTAGATGCTGATTTTTTTTGGGCAATATGTTTGGCCCATTGTCTTTTTTTTCCCCCTTTATCTCATAAAAGAGAGTTTAAGTAAATGATTATTGCAGGGCACAACATGGTAATAGTAGTAGTAGTAGTAGTAGTAGTAGCCTAATTCATAGTAATAATACATGGCTCAAAACTTAAGCACCTTCTCAAAACAGTTCTGAAGCTTTTTGTTTATGTTTGCTGACAGACACCAGTGTTTCCCACAGACTTGCAAATGCAAATTAATTCTCTGCCAGCAGGAGGCGCTGTTGGGGCGGGAGATATAGCGATTTCCCCGGTAACGGTTGTAATCAAAGTAATGCGCTCAAACGCTACTTCATCAGGCATTACAGGAAAGATGAAATGAAAATGACATTGAAGCTTTTCTGAAGATGGTCAGTTCTTTTCAAAGATACATTCATATAAAAACACCTGCGCTGCATTTCAATTTTGAAACGTGCAGTGCACAGTTTATTCAACCAAGTATAAGCCTTTTGGAAAATCTATTTGTGGCGGTCAGTTTTGATCTTGTGACGGGCGCCATAAATAAATCAATGTATGGGAAACACTGGACACTGTTATAAGTCAAATCGCCATAATCTAAGTGATAACAATAATAATAATAATTTTAACACAATACTCATATTAGCAGTGAAATGTCACCCGATTATCAAACGTCATACGCTCACTGGATGTAATGACGACAAATGTCATGAAGGAAAAGTTTCAGTATCTCGCCTTCGCTTTAATTTCGGACCATCTCCAAAAAGACATTTTAAAACTAAACAAATGATTTACAAGTTTAACGTGCGTTTATCAAAGTAGGAAATATAATTAGCGCTGCTCTTGAAATACGAAATGGATGCGGGTCCGGATTGAATTCCCTCCGGGTCCAGATCCGGACCAGAGTCCAGACTTTGAGAAGCACTGGTTTATAGGTTTATAGTCATGTTTGGTATGTTTGTGTTTGAGAATTCTGTCCTGAGAGGATGATATCAGTCAATTCTTTGTAAAGTGTATCCAGGGTTCCCACGTTTCTTGAAAGTACTTGAATTTCAGACATATGGATTCAAGGCCTGGAAAGTACTTGAAAACAAACATAGGTCCTTGAAAGTGCTTGAATTTAATTTGAAATAAATTGTTTATGGCGCTATTTCAAAAATTGTCCTATATGTGCTGTCAAAGAACGAAATGCCACTAATGATTGGGGTAGCGCGAAAAAACTTAGCGTGTGTTGATGCGCAGCCTAGAGCCCTGCGCAGGACAGATTTCTTAGGCCCGCTCCCACTGAGTTTCTGACTATTACCGCTCACTTATGTGTCCCGTTCCCGCAAACATTCTAATATTGTATATAATTTTCGCGCTTTTAATATGCGGGGATTTGAAATCACATTAGAATGAGCGCTCGCAGTTCACTTTCACTCGATTCCGCGATTATGCGCACTCTGTGTAAAGTGAGCACATCTTACAGTGTGTGCAGTATTATTAGGCACGTTGATATTCTGATAATATTTTTTTCCAAGCACATTTTACCAATTCCAAACCACATCAGTCTTAAGTACTATTAATTTTGTATTTAATCATTTATGTGATATATATAATTGTCCATGAAGGCTGGAAGTGAAAAACTCCTTATTTTCATGTGTTCAGAATTATTAGGCACATTTTCTTTTACAGATGAAATGAGCCAAAAAAGAGATTTAACTGAAAAGACAAAAATTATTAAATCCCCATGAGAAATATTCAAAACTAATGCAATACAGTAATTGCAAAGTTGAGGCATGACCGTTGGTCAGTGAAATGCTCATTGTGTCAGCGAGGTCAGAAAAAAACAGGTGGAGAAGACACATGTTAACTGCAGAATAATTCAGAATTAAGGTGAAGAATTCAGTGTGAAACCATCAGGAAACATTTAGTCTCCTGCGTCACCATTTTCCAGAACTTCAACCTGGAATCTCCAGAATTACAAGGTGTCAGGTTCTCAGAGACTTTGCTTGGGTAAAAAATCCTAAAAAAAAATTACCCTCTCTTAATAAAAATAACATGCTGAAGTGTTGTGAAATACATGAAGACTGATATTTTATTTTATAGGCTTTATAGACAGATAAGTTGAGAGTGGCTCTTGAAGGACCAGCACCACATCCTCTTACCACTGTTTGAAGAATTTGTCTTCCAGAATCTGGCAGTAAGTTTAGGAGCTCATTTTTAGTCAGTCTATGCAAGACAGACTTTTCAGGATAGGAGATGGACTAAAACTGAACTCCCAAATCTTACTGTGACATGGAGCTAAGGAATGTAGAACTTGAAAAGAAAAACAGCTTAGTGAAAAGCATTTACAGTTTAAAAGCAAATCGAAAGTCCTACTTTTTATTTCTTATATATATTTTTTGTAGATTTGCACATGTACAAATTTAAAATGTTCATGACATTAAAATATATATATATATATATAGACGTTTTGAGCAGCTGCATTCCTCTAGGTCAAAGATTAAAAAATGGGATTTACAGTAATAAGTGATTTATAAATAATTTTGACTTGAGTTTATTAACGAGCAAGGTCTCTATTGAGAGAATGTGCAAATGTTTAATGTTAACAGGTTTTACGTGTTATTACAACATTTAACCACTTATTAATTAAAAAATTGCTAAATTCTTTCAAATTTAAATCTTGTACAAGAACTACAGCAAAAACCAGTTTGATGCATATTTAATCAATATTTTAGAAATTGTATTTGAATGTTACCAGTATTGACTTCAATGGATTTCATTAATTTCCTTTGAACACGACTTCTCAGAACTTGTTAGAAACAATTCTATCTCTAAATATTTAAATGTTAAGTGTAAGTGAAATGTTTAGTACTGTAAGGTCTTTCATGACACTACATATGCTGGCGTGTGAATTTGATACGTGCTTGATATAAAAGAAATGGTGCTTAAAAAGTCCTTGAAAGTCCTTGAATCTGGTGTTCATGAAAGAGTGGGAACCCTGTAAGACACTTTTTGAGTAGAAAGGGTCTATGCGAGAAGGCGTGAACTGTCATTATTAATGCAGTGATGTACACCTGAGAAGACAAGGGCCCGCATAATGAGCCATTCAGGCAGGTATGTGACTGAGAGGGAAGACTTACAAGAATGCGAGGACAAAATAAATTTATATGTTTTTTGTTTGTAGTTCATTAAGAATATATTTAGCTATCACACAAAATAACTTGAGATTCACTTGTGAGTGCAGTTAAACAGTTTATTAGGATCAAAGCTGACTTTTTAGCATCATTACTCCAGTCACAAGATCCTTCAGAAATTATTCTAATATTCTGATTTGCAGCTGAAAAAAAAAACTTTATTATTATTATTATTATTACATTGAAAAGATCTGAGAAGATTTTTTTCAGGTTTTTTTTTTGATGAATAGAAAGTTCAGAAGAAGATATCCTCCACTGGATCCAGCTGCGTGACACATCGTGTTGTGAGGTAAATTCTGAGTTATTTCTCTCAGCGCGTATTTCTTCCAGAAACAAAAAGTAGCATACAAAAAGCAGCATACAAATGTTAACATGTCTTCACTACTTTTTACCACCAATTTTTGAAAAGACTTCAGGGGAAAAAAAGTATCAGAAAGCATGGAAAAAAATAAAAAAATAAGTAAATAAATCTCCAATCTCTCAGTCTTCGTAATTTCATCGTATCTCAAAACACAGACACACAAATACACTGTTGGTGTGACTGAAGTGATGAAGTTCTTACCAAATCTAGCATTCTCATTCACATACATTTTTATAATCCAACATCCGCCTCCATATTTTGTGGCAGTATAAGGAAATGAATTGTGGATTAAATGTATGTAAAATACAGTCAGGTCCATATATATTTGGACAGACATGATTTTCATAATTTCGGCTCTGTATGCCACCAGAATAGAATTAAAATAAAACAATCAAGATGAAATTGAAGTGCAGACTTTAAGCGTTAATTCAAGGGGTTGAACAAAAATATAACATAAAATGCTTAGGAATTACAACCATTTTATACACAGTCCCCCCATTTTCAGGGGCTCAAATGTAATTGGACACATAAATCTAATCATAAATAAAATGTTTATTTTAAATATTTTGTTGAGAATCCTTTTCAGGCAATGACTACCTTAAGTCTGGATCTCGTGGACATCACCAGAGACTGGTTTCCTCTTTTGTGATGCTTTGCCAGGCAGCTGACTTCAGCTGTTGTTTGTTTGTGGGTCTTTCTGCCTTTAGTTTTGTCTTCAGCAAGCCAAATGCATGCTCAATCGGGTTGAGAGCAGGAGACTGACTTGGCCGTTGCAGAATATTCCACTTTTTTACCTTCAGAAACTCTTGGGTTGCTTTTGAATTGAAACAGCTTTTGAATCAACTGTCCAATTACTTATGAACCCTTGAAAAAGGGGGATGTATATATAAAAGAGCAATAATTCCTTAATCTTTCCTCCCATTTTGATGAGAATACCCTTAAATTAAAGCTCAGCATGTGCAATTTAAGCCCATATTCATTATATAACTATAACTTGAATTTTTTTTGTCAACATCTAAAATAATAAAAATTGTGCCTGTGTCCAAATATATATGGACCTGACTGTATATGTGAATCATGCTACATTTCTGGGAACTGGTGTGAATCAAATACTGTGATCAATGTTTTTATTATTTTATTTTTTTTCTTGCTACCTCTGTTCATTTGTTTTGGTGTTCAATGTCTGCTTTTTGCTTGAAGTAGTGAAATTGTTTAAAATCACCTGTGCTCACTTAATTGGAACATAAGAACATAAAAATGTGCTGCACTGAGCCAACAATTTATGCAACGCAAACAATGAGCATATTTCAATAACCACAGAAATTTCTAAAAAGAAAGTCTTTATTATATATACTTACATAGGCACCTGCATATGGCCACAATGTGAGAGAACCAGTATGTACAGTCAACACAATCCATACTTCCAATAGCAGAACAGTTGATTATCTTTTAAGATTCTTCTGTTAACAGCATTTCAGGTCTGGAGGTACATCACTGAAAATGACTACATTATGACCCTTTGATGAGAATTAGAAGAATGAGAGTGGAATTTTTACAAGAAGTGCATGATCCCTGGTTTCTTTACAGTCACATGACAGGTAAAACCATATGACGGGGCCTTCACAGTGGTATTGTGTTCACTCCAGATATTAAGAACATTAAAGGGAAAAGAAGATCTTGTGCTATTTTACTTGTCTACTGCATTTCATTCATTTAAGTGCACAATAAAAGTTACCCAAACATAATTTGTTCACTTTACATCAACATCATTGAATTAACTTACTTTTAAGTGACTCAGTTAAAGGTGCAGTAGGAGATCTTGGAAAATGCAAACTTTCCAATGCTCTCCATTGACTTTGTATTGCGGGAAGCTGCCTCCTTGTCCTTTCTGATTTATAACAAAAAAACGGAACAATGTCTAAAAGATGTTTTGTGACAAGGTTTACAGTAAACAAGCTAAAAAAACCAGAACTACGTTTTTATAAGCTGCCGACCCAAAAAAACGAGTGTTTAAGGACACAAATAGTTGTAGATGTCGGGGGTTTTCAGGTTGGGCCATTCAGTTGGATCATTTCTCAATCAAAAGGAAGGTAAGGAAAAGGAGCACTGACACAGACCAATAAAATTTAGTGTCTCAATATATCTCCTCATTTCAGGTTCACATAGGGTGGTGAAATAATCATTTGACATGGTTAAAATAATGAATGGTTCCTCTCACCAATTCGTTTCCCTCCAGTGGGCACAGTGTTCAGAGTAATATCACGTTGCGCTCTACTTTTGTGTCCTTAAACACTCGTTTTTTGGGTCTTCCCTGTTCACATCAGAGACGGTTGCTTGAGGAAAGCAGCATGTAGTTGTAGTCCTGCTACTGATGTTTCTGATAATGGAGTCGCCCACTATCA
>JAFVLL020013991.1:0-15993 GCA_021397915.2 Tor tambroides | reverse complement strand
TCTAAAATATATGAAAGTTTCACTTTTTGAAATAACTTACAAGAAAAAATGAACTTTTTCACGACATTCTAATTTATTGAGATGCACCTGTAGAGTGCAATAGTCGGGTTGCAGAAATAAAAATCCCATTCATTTTCTCTATAGGGGAGCTGATTTTGAATGATAACTTTTTGTAAACCTATATACAAGGTTGTTAATTGATGGTATGATTTACACATCAGTTCGCATTATTTTAAAATTATTTTTTAAGTAATTGTGCTTTTTTGTCTGATTTTAAAACACTTTTTCCTTCAAATCAAAGTTTATGTTGTGATTCATATTGATTTGGTTCTTGTTATAAAGACTTTTTTAATATGCATATATGAAAATGATTGGGGAAAATACTTCCGGAACCAAGGCTGCTAGAAAAAAAAAAAGAAAAAAAAAAGCTTATTTGCAATATGCAAAGCATCAAGCATAAACACAAAACATAATTGCAAAGTGTGTTTATTTGAGCATTTCTAATGAAGTAAACAAGAACCAGGCGGTCACTGACAGATATGACCTTGTGTGCTTGCTTCCCCATAAATTTTAAAAGACTAAATGATCATTATATTTCCATCATATAAATGATCATCGTATTTTAAGTCAGCAGTTCACTATCAATGTCCTGTAAACATGAACTTCTATCAGAGAAAGAGGAAGTGAACACACTAGCTGTAAAACTTGCAGTGTGCACTTATCAGATTTCTCACTGAACAAGGCTCACGTGACTAATGTGTGCACCCTTATCTACCATGAAATGCCTATACTAGACTGTCAGTTCTGTTTTACTTATTTTCCCGCAGTCTGAGACTCACAAACAAGTCAAAAGCTCGTTTTAAGTTAAATGGTGATATTTGCCGGTACCTGGCGCGAGCGGTGGAGCCCCTGAAGGTCCGCGATCTGAAAGAAGAAACAGACACGATCATTCCAGAACGCGCCGCATGAGAGCTCGTGACCAGCGTGACAGCTGGTTTTCTTCAAAGTAGCTCGAGTGAAATCATGTTAGAGCTATTTAACGACTTCGTTTCCGCATTCAGAAGCGATATCACTGTCGTGACGTGTTTGGTCAAGTTCTTGTCATCTGGCTGCTGAGAGGAAAATCCAGCACACTCAACAGGATATACGGTTTTACATGATCACAGAGAAATTAAGGTGGGTTAAATGATGTGATATATAGCAAAATAATATCAATATAAACCGTAGTATAACAGCTATTCCCACTCGTTAATAAATAATAACGGTTTTGGGGTAATATAGGCGGGAATATTGGATTAACGCAGGCAGCGGGCTGGAAAAATTAACATATTTAAAGCAACAGTAGATGTCAAAGCTGACTGATAAGGAACAATTCATCCAAAAATTCCAAACCTGATTGTTTTTTTTTGTTTGTTTTTTTTGTTTTGTTTTCTTTGTGATGCATTAAAGGAAATGTTATTATGCAGAATGACAACCACGGTCGCCGTTCACTTTCACTGCTCAATGAAAGTGAATGGAGACTGAGGATTTCAGTCCCTCTTTTATGCTCCACGAAGACTCGGTTTGACAGAATTATTTTTGGAGTGAACTATCCCTTTAAGAAAAGAAGAACTGTAAAATGTGTTACGAAGAAAAGTAACAAGTGTCAGAGAACTAAATTAAGTGTAGCAGTGTCAGCACAATTGCGATGGCGCTAACCAAACAGATGTTTTTTGAGTAACTGAAAATCTTCGTTTTTAAGACGAAATAAATTACTGTGATAACTCGCGCGCTCAGAATGAAGTAACGTTACAAGCGTTTGTTTTTGCGATTTAACGATTCATTGGCGCGAATCGAGCGACTCGTAAAGCCACATCATGACACAGATGTCAGATGACACAGCATCAGCGAGCTGACCTTAGTATAGCTATTTGAACTCGTGTAACAAACCAGTTATGTACACAATTTATGCATGTTTTAAAAAAAAAAGACTCAAACCTGGAAATTGCGGCCAAATGAGTCTAGCTGTGCCATGACTGCCTCCGCCATCCTGCGCTGAACAGCAGCAGTGAGGAGGAGGAGGACAACAACACACAAACACAGCAGCACCACCCCAAACGCGCCAACTGCCCTCCTACTGTTGGACGCTGTGGGGCATTTGCGAATCATACTATGGTGACGAGTAGGTTCATGAATATTAATTAGGTCACGTGATTGGGCGAACAGGGGAGTTTACGAAGTCACGTAAGCATGAGTAATGAATATTCATATTTTAAGACGGTGCTGCCGTCTTATATATATTCGTATTTCACACTTGAGAAATACCGGTTTCACTCACAGACTAGGAGGAATACAGGATTGGTGTCGGTCAAATTAAATGATTAGATTCACACATGAGCTGTGTCTCATTTAGAAGGATGCGTCCTCCGGAGGTCTCATTCGAAGGGTGCATACGTCATCGAGGCTGTCTCATTTCAGAAAAGCAAGTAGGACACTCCGAATGCGACCTTCTTTCACAGGAATTCGGAGGATGCATCAGGTGTATCCTTCGCTGCTACAGATAACCCACAATTCTTTGCGTCGCCGTAAACAACCGTCGTTAATTTGAAAAATGCCGGTGCCGGCAGATGTACACACAAGCGCGGTGGTGTTTTCAACTTAACTTAAAGTTCCTCCAGTAAAAACGGATAAACTTTCTTCTAATATCCTCCTTTTTTCTCTAACAGATGTCTGTTACACTGCAGCTCCTCAAACATTGAGCAAAATAAAACAAGTAAAAGCTTTGTTTTTTCAAATTACTTTCCAAATTTAGAAATAATTTTCCTTCATTTAACTAGTGTGAGAGTGCAACGATGCTCTAAATGTGTTGGCAAATCAACGTGATACTTCCTGTTTCCTTTTCCGCCCATCCTACGAAGGCCGTCTCGTTTAATTTGAGGACACTTCGTATACTTTATGCATCCTACAGAGGATGCGACCTACAGAGGACGCAGCCTTCTAAATGAGACACAGCTATGGAATGAAAGATCTTTTAATGTTAATGCTGACTACCGTGTCCGTAGGGGACAGTCCCCATGAAGGAGTAATGCAATCGCAAGTGTGACGCATCGTATCGGTGATAGGGCGATATGAGCAAAAATTCATATCTTTTTATAGAATCATATCTAATTTTTGGCTGATTTGCGGTATATGGTATATATCTCGGAATTTATACACTTTTGTATTTGGATTAAACAAATAAACAAATAAAGTGAATGTAACCATGTGGCGCAAAAACGGGGTATGCAGGCATATATTATGTTAAAAAAGGGGTTAAAATCACATTACATTCTAACATTGCAATCTAAAAGCAAAAATAATGTTTTTAAAGCAGAAGTTAAATTTACTAAACTAAAAATGAAAATAATAAAAAAGCACAGACTTGAGTAAAAAGTCTGTCTTGATTACCCCCATTACAGTCACTTTACAGTTAGTGCTTTCATACAAATACACTTACTTGTAGGTTTAAAATTCTACATATGTCACATTTATTGTTTATTAACTACAAATATTTCAGCAAAATTTATATTTCAGTCAGCGTTATTGCGCTCCGTCTTTTTGGCGCGCATGCGCGCGGCGGCGCTCGTTCAATGAAGTCTGTTAAGTTTAGCGGAGAATCTCAAAGCAGAAGGCTCATGCACTTCTGACAGCAAAATGGAAATATTTCCATGGCTTTCTAACATTTACAGATGGAGAATATACCTGTGAAATGTAAGTAATGCATTTAGGAAAACAGCACATCTCAAACACATTAAACAGCTCATCTCTGTTAGCGGCACACGCAGCCTTTCTGTCAGAGCCGCTTTAAACTGAAACTAAACTATAGGCTTCTATATCTTCCGAGTTTTTTTGTTTTTTAAAGCCCTTCATATAAAGTTTGTTACATGTTTAGAACAAATTGTACTATGCACTTTCTCCGCAGCAGCTCAGTCTGTGTCCTCCGCTATATTTTCAGATGCGCTCGTTTCAAACCACTGTAACTATATCGATATAAACGGTATTGCCTTATATCGTATCGCTTATAAAGAATATATCGATATATCGTACAAACTCGATATACCGCCCAGCCTTAATCGGTAATAGTATACATACATATACATACATTATATATATATATATATATATATACAGTATATAGAATATATATGTATATATACTAGTGCTGTAGCACTATATGCTATATACAGTAGTGCTATATACATATATACTAGTATATATATATATATATATATATATATGTATGTATGTATATCCACATACATACATACATAAACATACATAACTATATATATAGAGAGAGAGAGAGAGAGTGAATTAGTTTATATTTGTATATTTCCTAAAATTTGTAATATTGAATACAATTTCATGTAGTTGTGCTCACAGTATAAGGAATGTCAGAAATTAATATTTTATTTTTATGAGAAACTTATGTTTTCGATTTTCCAACCCATTTAAAAAAAGTAAATAAATAAAAATAAAGAAGAGAGTATTGTCATTTAAAATGTTTGTATTTAAAACTTGCATGCAAAAATACATCGGCAAAAACAGCACACTGTCAGAACAAAATGTCTGAAATAAGAATAATACCTTTGAGTACTATTCATCATCAGTAACTATGGTAATAGTTTCTTACTGCACATGCCCTGGTTAAATAAAGATACTAGCAAAGGCTTCTGCCCCTGCACTGGCACAGACACAACAGAGCAAGAATGCAACCTCTCAAACTTAGCAGAAGTCTTAGACATGCCATTTCCAGACATGTTTTCTTCAGGAAAAATTATTTTAAAAGGTTCTTTGAAGTCACGTGGCGAAATGCTCAGAAATGTAGGGTGAAGTCAGCTAAAATGGGCTATCAGGCAAAATGGGCCAAATAATGTTGTGGCATCATATCTCTTTAAATTTTTACAGAAAATCACAATGATCTTGCATTGTTGCTTCAACACTTGTTGACATGTAACAATAATTTTTATTGGTCTGAGTTTTTTAAGGCGGGCAGGGCAGAGTGTTACATGAAGCTTGTCAGAGAAATGGGAAGGTAATTGAGCCTGACATAGAAAATTTCATGAATCACTAATAAGGGTACTAAAGCAATTATAAGTAAGCTTACCAACAAAGCAAAGGTTTATGAACAGTGTTTTGACATGCATACACACAATGATATGTATCCATTCAAAATCTTAACAGTCTTTTAAAAAAATTGCATTGCAGACAGTATGGCAGGAGGACAAGCAAAGAAAGGAAACAGAGAGACGAGAAGAGAGAAGAGAAAGAGAAAGAAAGGAAGATGTCAGTAAAATGGGCTGCATACATACACGCACACACACACATACACACACACACACACACTTTTACACAGAAATTGAGGGTGAAAATAGGTTTATAGGCCTACCGTAGATATGTATCCATACAAAATCTTATCAGTCTTTAAAAAAAATACAAGCATACACACATACATGCACACAAAAGACACCAATGCACAAAGACATACATCTATACAACATGATCAGTTCATTTTTAATTGCATTGTTTAATTAAATATTCATTCAACTTTCTATTTAATGAAATACATTTATGGTGTTGCTATGGCACACTAAAGACAATAGTGTCAATTTACTGTTAAAAATAAAATGATTTAAGCTGAAATTACCTGTGTTGTTCTCTTTTTATATTGGCCCATTTTAACTGAACAGCTGGCCCATTTTACCTGAATGTGCCGTGGCTCAAGAAGGTACCTGCCGATACCCTAACTCTCATAATTTTAAAACTTTTATACTTTTTCACATTTTAAAAAATATAAATATATTTAAGAGACCCATGGTAATTTATAAGAATATCATTAGATCTCCTGCATAACTTATTTGATGGTATTAGCCTATAAGTCATTTACCAAAACATGGCCCATTTTAGCTGCCTTCACCCTATGCAGAATACTAAGCAATCGATGCATCATTTCAGAAGACTGCTCCAGAATTTGAGATACAGTACATAATTTAAACATTTACTGTCTCAAGAACATGTGTTAAATTACTGGACCCACAAGTATTTCAGTAAGAAGCACAGATGCATTGCATTTTAGCTCATTTCTGAGTCTCTGATCTCGCCTGATCTTAGATCAGACCTTTGGTCTGAATGTTTGACATTTGGATTCCCATCCGTTCTCCTCATCTTTCAGTTACAGATCTTCTCTGTCATTTCTTTCTGTGAAGACAGAAAGGACAAAGTTATTAGGACATACATCACAAGCATTTGCAATGTGCTGTCAGCATCTAGTTGTTCATAAAACTTGCTAGTTAGCTAGCAGAGTTCAATCTGCTAACTGCCACTATCATAATTTATTGTTTTGTATCTAATAACAATAACACATTCGCAAGGTACACACTTTAGCTTTAAAACCGGTTGTCAGTTCACTTGTCAGTGCTTATTACTGTTCTGTTCACACACAGTTCAGTAATTTACAGGAGTGACATCCGAATTCTACAACCGAATTGACACCCGAAAAAGTGACAACCGCATTTACAGAAATTCTACGCAGCGTGTGCACAACCGAAGTGAACAATTAGTTGTTAATGACGTATTTAAATGCATATCAGTGTTTTGTCATTACTGTATGTGCGATGAAAGAAATTATAGGGAACGTTTTGACTCATAGTGTTGTCAGATCTTGCTAGAAAACACCCATTAAACTCACATCCAAAGATGGATTCTTTAAACTAAGCCACATACGAAAATATAGCGACCTGCACCTGCTATTTTATTAACTCCGTAAACTGGATCGCTTTATGAGCCAAGCCCAAAGATACTTAACTAGCGTTGCTTATAATAAGTGGACATGGCAACACTTCCAGAGCGAGCTCTGCAAAGTAGCCTTCCAAAACATGAACAAAATACAACGGCTCTTTTGTCGGTGGTTTAGTTAAAAGTCTTTAGCTAAACCACCGTCAACCGAGTTGTCGTGTTTTGTTTATGTTGGAAGGCTGCTTCGCAGAGCAGGGGCCTGTTTCAAAAAACAAGTCTACCAAATAAGCCAGGCTTATTTCATTTAGTCTGATGTATTTTGAACCAAATCAACTGACAATAAGTCAGACTAACTGAAATAAACCTGGCTTGTTTGCAGGTCCGGCGCCAGGCTTTGCCATACACACACCCCCCCACCCCCCCACCCCAGATATGCCTGTGCCCCCCTCCGGATCGAGGGGGACGGCCGGACTTTAGTTTAGCGTGTATAATAGTCTAATGGATAGTGTAAAATAGTCTAACTGATTGCTTTTAGATGGAAAAGCTGCCCATAACTCCTGGTCTAGGATCTGTTTTCTTCGTAATAATAGCATAACGAAATAGATTTGGCAAACAATCCAGTGTATCTTCTGCTTTGGAAAGCGTCAAATGATTTTACAATGCATTTTCGCAGAGGGGAGCAAAGTAGCCAATCACAGACATGTTTGTTGATTTCTACAACGCAATGGCCAATCAGAGGTGTTTAGGTTGGAATCCACGCACTCACTGCTTTTTGTCCAGCGCTGAGTTCTATCATGCTCGTAACTTCATTAAAAAAAAATAAAGTTTCATTGTGTGGTCACATTCATTGGTTAAAACGGAACTTTGTGAGATCGTGATGAATGAGTGACAGTTTTTAATAAATTTAAAGGGAGCGCTCTTTGCATGCTGTATACATAATATATTCAGAATTTAAATGAAACTTAATTGTTCACGCTTGACAAGAGACCACGTACGACACAGAGATAGCTAACTACTACACTATATAGATCAAGATAATAATTTCAGATGTACAGAGTGATGTGTTTCTGCAACCGATTTATGTGACAATCTTCACATAAATCCATTATAATAAATGTCATATTTACCTGTGCCCTTCAGCAAGTAGGAAATATACAGAAATTGAAGAAAGTTATCAAACATTAAATTCTAAATTATATATAGATGAATCTTTAAAGCTATAAAAGTTATTGATTTCCTCTTTTTATTTATTTTATTCTTGATGAACAGACATCACAGCAGCTGGTTATTAGGTTATTTTTGGGTCCTGTTTCTTTAAGAGCTGTCCCTGCTGAACATGACGCAGATCTGACACACATCGTATTTTCTCTCAACTCTCTTTACCTTTTCTGACCCATTTCAGGTCTTAAAGTCTCTACTAATTAATGAGCTGTTGAGTTGAATCGGGTGTTAGATGACTAGAAGACTTAACTTACCATGACATTGGTACGACATTGAGAAAGAGCGCCCAGTTCCGTTCCCGCGCTCGTTTGACTCGCGCCTGGCGCTGAGGCAAAAAAGTGAAGCGCGTGTCTGAAACGTCTTCCGTTTGATGTGGTCGTAAAGACGTTCTGTGACTAAATAATGCACTTCTTATCAAGAAAAAAGAGACAGAGGCAGCAGTTGTGAGTGGGTGGCCAACACTAGCCCCGCCCCTGCGTTAACGGCGTTAAATATATTTAACGCGTTAAACTGAAAAAATTAATCGCCTGCGTTAACGCGCTAATTTTGACAGCACTAGTTTAAATACTAGTTTGATTCAGTTCCGTACACACTGCATAGAATTTCTGTAAATGCTGTTGCCACTAATTTTTCTGGAGTCATTTTTTTTTGTAACTGTCACTCCCGTAAATGACTGAACCGTCCATGTACAGAACAGGATTAAGCGCTAAAAGGTGAAAAGGTGAAGTGAAAACTGAATTTAGCTGCAGTGTGCACGTGGTCACAGTAATGAAAGCACAGCGCTCTCACAAGCGGCTCCAGCTCCGAGTGGTCGATGAGGCTGAACTCAGAGATGAAGTAGTAGTAGTGTTTGTAGCAGGTGTTGATGTGGGCCTCAGCTCCCATACTACAGATCATGTCAAAGTGATGGATGTACACGTGTACAAACACCCGAAACAAGCGGCTCAGTATCTTCTTGCACACCTGCTGAAAGTTCTTTGGAAAAGGGACTCCTGAAAACAGAAGAAAACCAGCATCACACTCAAATCACATCACATTCACAATGCTGTATGATTTTCTTCCATGAGAAATTTAAAATACCATTTTAGCAGAAAAAGCATACAGAGTATGTCTGGACGGTTTTCGGCCAATAGTTCAGTCTGTGGAATTATGAATTGTTGGCAGTGCTTATAAGTATAGCTTCTGTAACTCTATCCAGTAATATTTTTTCAGACAGAAGTATGTGTCTGGTGTTCTCTGGCCCCACAAATTATACAGCAATTCCTGAGAAACGTAACTGGATCATTTCTCCAGCCATGTTACCCATTAATATTTCTACGTCTAACTGTTTTTGTCTTATTTCCATTCATTTGTATCTCTGCTCATTTATTAACATACTAAGCTTTTCATAGCGATTTACTGAAAGAGCTTAAAGGTCAATGACAAATAGGAGTGTCCACGATAAAGAAAAGGAAAATCCAGAAATGCATATGTGTTAAGTTTTAGAAATGTGCTCTTTGAATTCATGTTGGTTTTCATATGGTTTTGATATGTTAATCATCACATAAAATGGAATAACATATTGTCCTTATACTGTAAATACTTGTGATTTAAATAATTATTTTCAAAAATGTTATTAAATATATATATATGAAGAGTTCATTTGCAACTCAATTACAATTCTAACACAATAAAAACATAATAACATAATAAAAAAAACATGATTTATGAAAATTTGTAAAAATAGAGTTATCTATTTTTGCAAACAAACTCTTCATATATATATATATATATATATATAGGTATTTAAAAAAATATATGGGATTTTTTATTTTCATTATTAATTCATAAAAATATTATTAAATTTTATTTATTGAAAAGGTTAAATTAACTGATATTTAACTGTATCTAAAATTAACCTTACAAAACTAAACTAAATAAACAAGTAATAATAATAATTTGTTACTTGAAATAAATGTTTACAGAAATAAAAAAGGTAAAAAATGTCCTATTTCAGGTAGCTGCCAAGGCAACATTTCTTATTTTAATTTAGTTTAAAGCTGCAGTCCGTAAGTTTTGCCTCTTTGTCGCCATCTCTGTTTGAAAACCTGGAATTGCAGTTACTTGCGTAATTATCTTCATTGCGTGGGATGTCCTCTGGCACGGCTCGAGCACGGATGAAGTATGAGTAGCTGTCAGTTACTGCACCGGTGTGAGTACTAGTAATCACAGATTCTAGCCTACGTCTTGGAATATATGACCCAAATAAGAATTTTCACCGTATATTGCCATCTGAACAAGTAACAAGTCTGCCACGTTTGTTCTGAGGAAAAAATTACATTACAATAAATCGCGCTACCAATGGTGATTAAATGTAACGATCGGTTAGCTCATATCACATCAAACCGTGCAAATTATTATTATTGTTATACTTTAACTGGTTGTAATCAGTAACTATCTGTAATCAGAAGCATATTTAAAACTGGAATATAATTTAATTTCATTCACATGTGTTTCATATAATCTTTTCAGGATTACAGTCCGCCATCAAAATGATTTTTTGACATTTAATTATTCTAGCTGCTGTGAGAAGAGGCTAAAAGGTGCTTCAACTGCAGGATCCTCACGTACCATAGCCTACTAGCGGGACAACTTCTTTATGTTTACAGACGTGACGTAATGACGCAGAAGCGTGCTCGAATTTCCCGCGAAAACTTACCCGTACCACTCAAATTAGAAAACATTATTATAAGCTAACCGTTGTGAATCGGGCTAAAGTAAGGCGATAGTTTTGAACACTGGCTGGTTATGTACTTGCTCAAATACTGAATTTGTATAATTATTAACCAAAAAAAGTTACGGACTGCAGCTTTATCATGATGTACTAAAATAACTAAAACTAAAACTGAAATAAAAATGAATAAAAACTAAATAGACATATATTAGACATATAATATATATACTAAAAATGCTAAAGCTAAAACTGAAATGAAAAATATAAAAATAAAAACTGATTCAAAATATTAATTAAAATCTGTCACTGTAATAATAATATATCACTGTTCTTGTTTTATTTTTGCATTACATGACTTGAAGGTTTTTCAAATATTAATAAGCAGTTTTGTTAAAATATTTTTATAAGAAATAACAATAAAAGATAAAGATAATTTTTTTTCAAGAGTTTCCTCTTTTTAATAAAGCATGTTTCTATATTATGATATTCAAACCGTTATCCCACACTGACATTATTTTAACTTTTAACATAATTTTTAAAAATGAAAGTAATCATTTGAAAATTAACAAAAGTAACTGAGCCCTATCACAGCGATTTGATTTGATCTGGAAATCATATCTGATGTCACGCACCTACTCGTGTAGGAAAGATGTCCTCATTGTTGATGAGGGACTCGATCCAGTTCATCAGAAGGTTCATGTATATAAGAGCAGGCAGTTTGGTGGGCTTCTTGTATTGATCCCCATCCTGCCACCTGTATTCATAGCGTGGCCCTCCAGACATGATGGGACAGCTCTTCTCACTGCAGAACTCGCTCACGGTCCCGTAGATGAGGTTGATACGATTGAAGAAATCCACCACATGCACAGCTATCCAGTCATTAATGTTCTCCCCGTCCGGCAGCTGCACCACTTTCCTCAGGTCCAGGCCTGATTTCAGAGACGCCTGGGCTCTTTTGTACAACTCAAAGCGCTGGGTTCCAGGTTCAAATCGCTTTCGAGGCCGAAATGTTTTGTCTTTGCTGAAAACCTGACCCAAGCACAGAGCCATTGCTGAACTGAGCAGGGCGACAGAGTTGTCAGATCAAATCAGGATCTGGAAGATTGTGATTTTTCACTCGTATGATTCCTAGGGCCCTCGTCACATCCAATAGGGGACTTTCTGGAGAGCAGAAAAATATATAAATACATATTTGAATTAAAAAAATCTAAATAATTTGAATAAATAATAATAAGTTAAAAAAAAATAAAAACATACTTATAAAATATGTTACACACACATTATATATATATATATATATATACTGTATAATACATGAATGATGTGCTGATTAGACTGGGCTTATGCAACTGGGAAACTGCAGTGGATAACATTTATGATAATAAACATGACACATAGGTGATAAATAAATAGGATTAATAGCAGTGCTGAGATCCTAACAGTTTATATAAACAGTAATTTTGTGAAATATTATATTATTATTTAAAAGAACTGGTTTCTGTTTTCATATATTTTCAAATGTAATTTATTCATGTGATGCAAAGCTGAAATTTCAGCTTTCAAGTAAGATTTCTAATTATTTTCAGTGACGTTTTAAGGAGCAATATTTTTAAAGTAGAATTTTTTTTAAGGATTCTTTAATAAATAGAACAGCATTTACTTGAACTAGAGATCTTATAACATTATGAAAGTTTAACTTTTTTTACTGTCACTTTTGATCAACTGAATGCATCCTTACTAAAAAAATAATAATACAGACCACAAACATTTGACAGACCACCACAAACAAACATTTCTTCCTCTCTATGCATTCAGTTTCCCTTTATGTTTTTTTATCCACATCGCCATTTTCATAACTTCCTGTGTTTGTTCGAAGTGGCTGAAATGAGATACATTCTTCTGTGGAATTCAGAGCTATTCAGCCGTACACTCAAACCCTGACTCTGTTTCCATTTAACGTTCTGGCAGTGTATCTGTGTTTGAGTCCATCCTTTCTTTGTCTCTTTGATAAGTCTTGTTTTTCTTTCCCTCTCTGTTTCTCTCTCCTCCCACAAATGTATTCACAAAAAAAACCTGGCTACTATCAAACCATGAATTTCTCTCACCTCGTAGCTCATGTTGACACATTTTGCAGAAGGTCTGTTTCTGACACTTGTTGCTGTAACTGATAATGAATAGTATTTCACGCCATTAAATGTCACTTAAAAAGCCTGAATTTCCATAATTGTTTTTTATATGCAAAAGAGAAGATTTAAAATCGTTTATATATTTTTCAAAACCAACATATCACCGTTTCTAACCCAACTGTTAAATATCCAGCCACTCTTTTAGATAGACTTTACACAAACAGAAACGGTCTCACTTTAGATGTTAGCCTTAACTCAATTCATTCAACATGTGTGGAAGCAAAGAACAGAGGAGTTATTTGTCCACAACAAACACTGACGTGTCTGTTCACGCTTTTTCACACGAGCTCTGACGTTAACTCAGACAGAAAAGTAAAAATGCAGACCTGGCTTTAGTCCTGCCGCAGACACTTGGAATGTTGTGGGAAACCTGAAAAGATTTCCTCGCTCTCCTGTTCTCTCCAGGAGGGAGCAGAGCAAATCCAAAGAGTCCCGTGAGAATCCTTTCTCGCACTCATCAGCCGGTCTTTTCCCTCCAAAACTCACTTAGGAATAGGGTTTAGAGTGAGAAAGCAAGACGAAAAGTTACTTGGCTTCCCTTCCTGTGTTTGATGTCATATCCTGATCTTGTCTGCTAGGCCCCGTTGTCTGTTTTTGTGTGCCTGTGTGTGCGTGTCATGTGGGCTCAGGGGCAGTGTGAAGTTAAAAGGAAGGATTTGGTTGCTGGTGGGAGGAGCAGCAGTGAGTCCCACATCCTCTGGCCTGCCCACTGCCCAGCACCACACCCCCTCCCCAAACTCCATTGTGTTTGGCCTTTAGTATGAATGGAAACTTTAGGACTAAATTTCACACTTTCCTCTTTCTCAGACCATCTAAATCTTGGATGGCATTTTTTTACTAACTTTTAAAATGTATAATTAATTAATTTATTATTAAATGGCAAAAATAATATATAATGTATTCATAAATATATAAAAATTAATTCAATAAAATCATTTTAAAAAATCAATTTACGTTTATTATTTAAAATATATTATGGATATAGATTCATGATGATTTAAAAAAATATTTGAAACTTTAGAATTACATTTTTTTCATTCAAATTAGATTGCTATTCAAATTTGATGGGTGATTATAAACTATTTTGTTAATAAATTGTTCATATTGCTTTAACTTAAAACTGATAAATAAAGAAAATCTGAACACTATTAATTGTGAAGAAATGTAATTACTATTAGTAACCACTAGATGGAAATAATGTTTTAATGTATGTGGGCTCCCTGTCTTGGCCAGTCAGGACCTGCTTGTAAAAGATTTTTATTTCCTGGTTAAATAACGGTTGAATAAAAATAAAATAAAATAGTTTCCTAAATATTGATAGTGGCACACTTTTAAAAGTGAATCTTTTATAAAGTTAAAAACAGTAGCATATGGCTTTTAAGACCACTGGAATACCTTTCTCTCTTGAGAAATAAATATATTGCACTGAAGTTAAAAACAAATACATAAATGTAAAAAATAAATAAAACATTTTACTAACTTTAAGTTTTTCTAATTAATTCAGTGTGTTACTTACCATTTCTTTGTAACTGTTTGTGAAATTTACTATCAATTTCTGAGTTGTTCTTTTCAGAATATGTTTGACGGGATGTGGTTAATAGAAATTTGCATAAAAATGTTTTGTGTGTTTGTATAGATGATTTCTTTTAACATTTGTTTGTAAAAGTGTGAAAATCAAATACTACTGAGGCACAGAAATGAAACCCATCATCAATCAGGACATTATATACAAATTATGTTTCTAGAATGTTCTGAATTTCTTACGTCTATATAATCATAATGTTACAGATCAAAAGATTTCTGTAGTTTTTTTTTTTTTTTTTTGTAATGTTTGCCACACAGGTTGAAAGTTTTTCTGTTACAATGCAAGGCATCCTAAACTGGCTGTGACATATTTGGATGATTTATTACCTGAAACCAGATGTTTCAAACTGCAAACATCTTTCATCAAATCTTTTAGCTAGGCTTTGGTCACTGAGGGCGTCTCAGTCACTATACCTGACCTTAAGCTCACATTTTGTGTGGTTTTTAAAATGTACAAATTATGCAGTATGTCTCATGACTTGTGGGGCTTGTTTTGCAATTAACAAGTACCTTTTTTTTTTGGTAAATGCAGGGAAAAAAAGAATCAGAGAGTTTAATTAAAGAGCTACTGACTGATGTCTGTTTACTGAAGTGTGTCACCCTGAGCAACTATTTCAACTATTGCACTGACACCATTTCAAGCTTGTCTTATCTGTGCTAGTCATCTTACTTGTCATGTAACAATTTCCCTTTACTTAGGTGTATGTCATTCTGGAAGTAACACGAATATGAGGTGTATGCCACTTATGTAACATGAATATGACAATAATATGTCATTTTAAATACCAGTTCTGAAGAAAATGTACTTAAACCTTAGATTTAATCAAGGGAATACAAAAGAAAACAATGACTGAGATATGTGAATGTGTAAGGTGTAATGTTTGTTGTTGTTGTTGTTGTTGTTTTTTCATTTTCATTTTCATATCAGCTGCAGACATTTGTATACAGCACTCATTAAGAACAAGAATTCTCCAGAATGTGCCTCACTGCCTCAAGGAATGAATAGATGGCAGAACAGATAGATAGAACAGACAGATACATAGACAAATATGCTAGCAGACTGAAAGACTAGATAGATAGATAGATAGATAGATAGATAGATAGATAGATAGATAGATTTAAAAAAAAAATGAAGTATAAAAGTGATTTACCTGGCTGACTCGTCGCTATATGGCTGTGTGTCAAAACATGCTGCCTATTAGAAAGAGCGCCACTGACGCCGCGTGTACGATGCCCAGAAATGCAGTCTAGGTAGGCATGTAAGTAGGTTTGGAGACACAGCCGCTCGCTCGCTCGCTCTCTCTCTCTCTCTCTCTCTCTCTCTCTCTCTCACAGAGGGCTCGGTTGAGACTACAAAACACCTGAGGGGAAATGCGAGAGTACAGTTGGTTTTCGGAAGCAGGGCAGGAAGAGTGAACCATCATTCCCCCGTGAAGAGCTTTGAGACGAGCCCTGGTTCATCATTTCACAGGTTGGTCTGTCCCGAGAGATGTACATAGTACATGAAGGTAATATTTGTGGAGAGTTTAGAAAATT
>JAFVLL020013990.1:0-16918 GCA_021397915.2 Tor tambroides | reverse complement strand
CGTGTTTGGAGGAAGAGAAATGCTGACTATCACCCCAAGAACACCATCCCTACAGTCAAGCACGGAGGTGGAAACATTATGCTTTGGGGCTGTTTTTCTGCTAAGGGGACAAGACGACTTTACCACATTGAGGGGCAAATAGACGGGGCTATGTACTGTAAAATCTTGGATGAGAACCTCAGCCAGAACACTGAAGATGGGTCATGGATGGGTCTTCTAGCATGACAGTGACCAGAAACATACCGCCAAAGCAACAAAGGAGTGGCTCAAGAAGAAGGACATTAAGGTCCTGGAGTGACCTAGCCAGTCTGTGGAGGGAGCTGAAACTTCGAGTTTCAAAGAGACAGCTAAGAAACCTTAATGATTTAGAGAGGATCTGCAAAGAGGAATGGGATAAAATCCCTCCTGAGATGTGTGCAAACCTGGTGACCAGCTACAAGAAACGTCTGTCCTCTGTTACCCCCTTTCCACCAGCAGGAACCAGGTGCTAGTTCAGAGCCAGTGCTATTGCTGGTTGGTTCGACTGGCGAGCCCTTTAAGAACCGGTTGCTTTTTCACAGGCTAGAGAGCCAATACAGAACCAGGTTTTACGTCACTGAATACGTTTCATGTTTCATTCACTAGCGCGGCCGCGGCAGCGCCAAACACAACAGACTTGTTCGAGGTGCATCGGCGCCACGCAGACAGATCGATCGATCGGCACACAACACACTAATGCACCACGAGAGCGATCCAAAAGCATAAAGAGCCGTCTGCTTTCCAGTCGTTCCCGCAGCACCCCGATGCCTCGCACCGAACGGTCCGTGCAGCGCCGATCCATCCCGAACAAGCCTAAACAAACTATCAACAATGGCGGACGTTGCATTGCTATTGATGTTCATGGCTTTGTGAACCTACATCGGTATCCAAACACAGTGAATCCAACGTGTTCATGTTTAGCTGGTATTTCAAATATGGTGGTCCAAAGTTTCTGTTCGTCTTGTTGGTCACGGTATCCCCGCCCCCAGCCCCTGATGCAAGCGGTTCTTCCTTCTAGCCCAGCAATGTTTTGGTGCTACTTACAAACCGCTACTTACAAACCGCTTTTTCGGAGCTGGTGCTTTGGGTGTGGAAAGACAAAGAACCGGTTTGAAACTAGGCTCTGGCTCCGAACCAGCACTGAAACTGCCTTGGTGGAAAATGGGTATGTGATTACCAACAAGGGATTTGCCACCAAGTACTCAGTCATGTTTTGCTTGGGGATCAAATACTTATTTGACTGACTAAAATGTAAATATTTTTTTAACATTTGTATGCTGTTTTTTTTCTAGATTTTTAGTTCGATATTCTGTCTTTATCAGTTAAAATAAATCTATCATAAAAATGATAAACCCTTCTTTTTTTAAAGTGGGCAAACTTACAAAATCAACAGGGGATCAAATAATCATTTTCCCCACTGTATATATATGTATATGTATATATATATATATATATTAAGCTTAAATGAATACAAATAAGTGTTCAGTTTAATGTGTGAAACTTTGTAAAGCTGTTGAAAAGTTAAATGCATCATGAGAGAGTCTCCTGGCCAAACTGTAGCTACTACTGGAAGTGATTTGCTGAACCTGTGGTCTGTGTGGATTCTATCAGCCATTAAACTGTCTCTGCTCATTTGTAAAAGTATTAAACTCTGGAAGTTCTTTTCAGATCCACAGATGTTCACAGTTTTCTGTAAGCAAACAGCTGATATGATCTGCGACTGTTGTGTCCCTGTGTGATGTCTAGATGCATTGTTTGCTGTTCTTTTCTGCCGCTCTCTATGATTTTAGCTTTATTAGGAACTATTTGATTTGAGCTCAACAAGGGCACTATATCGTCTTCTGTAGATCTGCTTTAGAGCTGAAATTAAAGCAAATATATCATTAAATATATGAACATAGCTGTTTATTGCTTGAAGCTGCTATGAATATTTACTTCAATAAAGAAATGATAATTTCATCTGTGTAACTGACATAAACTGAAAAAAAAAAAGATTTTATACAACTTTATGTTAAAGTAGTAAAGAGACACATTTCTCTGAAATAATTATGTACCTTAAAATTGCCTCCAGTTGATCAGGTAAGATAAACGATGATGATAATAATAATAATTATTATTATTATGGTACAATAAAACACTTGGTAATTAAAATATATATATATATATATACAGGTCCTTCTCAAAAAATTAGCATATTGTGATAAAGTTCATTATTTTCTGTAATGTACTGATAAACATTAGACTTTAATATATTTTAGATTCATTACACACAACTGAAATGGATTAAACCTTTTATTGTTTTAATATTGATGATTTTGGCATACAGCTCATGAAAACCCAAAATTCCTATCTCAAAAAATTAGCATATTTCATCCGACCAATAAAGAAAAGAAGTGTTTTTAATACGTAAAAAAGTCAACCTTCAAATAATTATGTTCAGTTATGCACTCAATACTTGGTCGGGAATCCTTTTGCAGAAATGACTGCTTCAATGCGGCGTGGCATGGAGGCAATCAGCCTGTGGCACTGCTGAGGTGTTATGGAGGCCCAGGATGCTTCGATAGCGGCCTTAAGCTCATCCAGAGTGTTGGGTCTTGCGTCTCTCAACTTTCTCTTCACAATATCTAGATTCTCTATGGGGTTCAGGTCAGGAGAGTTGGCAGGCCAATTGAGCACAGTAATACCATGGTCAGTAAACCATTTACCAGTGGTTTTGGCACTGTGAGCAGGTGCCAGGAGTCGTGTGCTGAAAAATGAAATCTTCATCTCCATAAGCTTTTCAGCAGATGGAAGCATGAAAAGTGCTCCAAAAAATCTCCTGATAGCTAGCTGCATTGACCCTGCCCTTGATAAAACACAGTGGACCAACACCAGCAGCTGACATGGCACCCCAGACCATCACTGACTGTGGGTACTTGACACTGGACTTCAGGCATTTTGCATTTCCCCTCTCCCAGTCTTCCTCCAGACTCTGGCACCTTGATTTCCGAATGACATGCAAAATTTGCTTTCATCTGAAAAAAAGTACTTTGGACCACTGAACGACAGTCCAGTGCTGCTTCTCTGTAACCCAGGTCAGGCGCTTCTGCCGCTGTTTCTGGTTCAAAAGTGGCTTGACCTGGGAAGTCGGCACCTGTAGACCATTTCCTGCACACGCCTGTTACACGGTGGCTCTGGATGTTTCTACTCCAGACTCAGTCCACTGGGCCGCCCCGTCCCCAAGGTCTGGAATCGGTCCTTCTCCACAATCTTCCTCAGGGTCCGGTCACCTCTTCAATTTGTGCAGCGTTTTCTGCCACACTTTCCTTCCCACAGACTTCCCACTGAGGCAGCATTGACTTACTCTGGGAACAGCCTATTCAGTTCAGAAATTTCTTTCTGTGTCTTACCCTCTTGCTTGAGGGGTGTCAATGATGGCCTTCTAGACAGCAGTCAGGTCGGCAGTCTTACACCTATGATTGCGGTTTTGAGTAATGAACCAGGCTGGGAGTTTTGGCTCAGGAATCTTTTCAGGTGTTTTAGAGTTAATTAGATTAGTCAGATGATTAGGTTAATATTTCGTTTAGAGGAACCTTTTCCATGATATGCTAATTTTTTTGGAGATAGGAATTTACAGGTTTTCATGAGCTGTATGCCAAAATCATCAATATTAAAACAATAAAAGGCTTGAACTACTTCAGTTGTGTGTAATGAATCTAAAATATATGAAAGTCTAATGTTTATCAGTACATTACAGAAAATAATGAACTTTATCACAATATGCTAATTTTTTGAGAAGGACCTGTATATATATATATATATATATAATTAATTTACATTACTTTTTCTTCTTGAGAGTATTCTATTACTTAATATCACATTCACCTCATGTATCATTTAATCAATAATTTTACAGTTTGATATTCATCAGTGATCCCTATGAAATATTACGTCTAGGGTGTACTAATTTTTGCAAATGCTTCATTCAAACAAAATTGGCTAATTTCATAGTTATTAATGACAAATATTTATGTTTTATTGAGTATACTGTACGTTCAGTACATTTAAATATTGCCATTTTTCCATGAATTATATTAGTGATCAGGTGTATTCAGGGGGGTTATGATTTGCACTCTATATTACGGCTCCTTGGGGCTTATTGATTTCATATATATCTCTGTTCTTATTCTTAATGGATAATTGCTGATTTTTGTAACAATGAATTCTCAGATATGCAAGTTGGCAATGAAAGGTGGAACAGACACCAAAGATGGAGTGTGGACAATAATGGCAGCAACATTAACGAATTCACTGAAGAATATAAATATGAGGGGTGTAAATGGGAAAATCAGCTTTAAAAGCTTGCTGCTGAGGAATGTTGTTCTTTGTAAGTCTGTAGTAAACATAAGCCATGAACACATCTGATTTAACAAATATATTTATTTAATATTATACAGTAGAAATGCTTTACAGGAGCAATCCTTCCAAATTCCAAGTATTACTGTAAAACACTAGTTTTGCTAGTGTATTGTAATACACTTCTTAAAATGTACAGACTAATAAAATCTACATACGTTTGTACAAACCGTTGTATTTCTTAAGATTAAATTATGTTGGTTTACACCATGGTTTCCATACCTCAACATTTTTCAGGTTTTTAAGGCTTTAAGACCAAGTGGAATTCTCTGATGGTTGCTTCCACTTCACAGCAAACGGGACTCGCTCTAACGCCAATTCCCTTCACTGTCTGCATTTTGATTTTGCCAAATCAGTTTGGGCGAATGCAAACAACTTATTGATCATGAGCCCAACATCCAGCAAGGCAGAAAAACAATCATTCTACCTGAGGGAAGAAGTCTTTCACTATTATAAGTTAACGCTGTTAAATAGAGAGAGAATATACATAAATAATAATAATAATAATAATAATTAGTGTAGCCTATTCTTAGACTTGGACCTCATTATTAACTACAAATTCTAGCAGTAGAAACAGCCCACACTCTCTAAGTTTTCTTTATTTGAAAAATATGTTTTCATTCATTCATAGGCTATATGGTTGCAATAAAATCTTAGTTAAAAAAATTCAGCCTAAGTGCCACTGTTTTAAAAAAAAATGCTTTATTGACTGACGTTTAATAGACGTTCAGTTATGCTTTCAAATTTCATGCCATTTGTGTGTAATTTCACAGTATTTTAACTTCCTAAATTACTACACTACTTGTGCAGTCACTGTTCTATAATGGTAAAATTTACTCAGGCTGATGACATTTTTGTATGACATTAAAATTATTTTAAGAGTAATTGTACATAAATACCCTAAGTTAAGCAAAACAAATGTGATTATTTCTGAGAACTTTTTAACTGCAGGCAGACATTCATTATGGCACAGTACAAATATTTTGAGCGTCCCTTATTCTGTTCCTTATTTACTTTAAAAATACAATTGTCAACACAACAGTGCACTAATGCAGACTTATATACTGAGCTTTTAATTACATTATTTTAATATAGTCAATCATGAACTAAAGTGGGCCGGTCTAAGGCATGAAACTCCAGGGCTGGCAATGAGTCCCACTCCGGCCCTTGGTTTGAGCCGTTTCAGCTGAGAGAAACTTGCACTGATTGATCTTAAAATATATCAGTGCCTTTCTTTTGTCTCAAGATGAATGCCAGTAATGTTTGTTTTTTCCTATGGCACATTTATAAAAATTACTTAAATGTCCTAATTGAACTATGCCCTAATCCAGACTTCGTCTAAGCCCTGTTTGTGAAACCAGGCCTATAATTTTAAGTTATTTTCAATTATTTGTGCAGATCGGGATTTTTTTAAGGAAAAAACAGCGCACCTTACAGACGCACTGTAAAGTAATTTTCCCCGTATTATTCCCCTCCTCTCGACGCTTCGCACTCCAGTCCAGCGTGTGGCGCTAAAACACAGACGTTTGTTTGTCAAACACCATTAAACCTGAGAGGAAGAAGATTAGTTTCACCGCGCTCTCTGTTGTTTTGTCTCGATGCTGGCTCAATACAGACTGTTGGAAATGTAGTTTCTGTAAGTAGAAAAATACAGTTTTTGAATCAGGTTAGTAAATACGTGTAATATTTTCATCTTCACAATCGTGACTAAGTTTTGAAGCAAGCAGGAAAATCGGGAGGAGTATCATCTGAACTGAGATCTGCTGCTGTGAAGATGGTGTTTGTTAAAGAGGAGGACATGAGTGAACCAGAAACATGGAGAATAAAACAAGAGGAACCAGAAACCTGGAGAATAAAACAAGAGGAACCAGAAACCTGGAGAATAAAACAGAAAGAACAAGGAGGTTGGTGTTTATTCTTTATTCATATTTAATGACTGTTTGTGGTACATTAGGCTTACAAAGCTTTAACCCTCTGGGGTCTGAGGGGGTTTGGGGGCTCAGGGGCTCAGAAGAAGTCCCCAGTGACGTCCATAATTTTTTTTTCCTACTAACAAATGTGGACCAGCTACTGTTTGGGTAATTTCCTGTTATCAAATGTGGACCAGCTACTGTTTGGTTACCCACATTCTTCAAAATATCTTCAAGAAAGATATTAAAAACAGGTTTGGAACATGTTAGCGAGTAAATAATGACAGAAATTAAATTTTAGGGTGAACTATCCCTTTATATTTTATATATTCAACTTTATTTCCAGACTCAAGGTCCATTAGCAAAAAAAAGACAATACAAACCAAAACAGTACACATAAAAAAGACTGTTATGCCAATACTTCCTCATAGAGGACTGATATCGCACTTCAGTAAGCCTAGGATTTGTCAACAACATTATAATATTATTATGTGAATTGTCCAGCCGACAAATGAATTTATACATCAGATTTCTCATTAAAGCAGGGAATGATTGTACTCTTGCTTTACAGAATAAATCACTTGCACTGCACCATCTTGGTTTTTTCAGCAGGATCCTCATACAGTCATTGTACACAACCTGAAGCTTACACAGGCTCTCTTTCTTAAACTTAACCCACAAGGGAGCAGTATAAAAAGTACAATATGCTCTAAAAAGGTTTATCTTTACCTGATCTGAACACACATAAAATTTTCTCACCAACATATTTGCTTGAACATATAACTTTTGACGTTGCCTATACATATCATCATCATCATCATCATCACTCATTTCATTGTTAATGATATGACCTAAATATTTTGCAGTAGTACATACATTTAAAACTTGCCCTGATAAATAAAAATCTGGGAAATTCAAATCTCTATGATCTTTAGTTCTACATATCATGGCAACACTCTTTTTTGTATTGTATTGCACATCATATCTAATCCCATAATCAGAACATATATTAAGCAACTGTTGAAAACCAGCACTACTTGGGGAAAAAACAACTAGATCATCAGCATACATATAGTGATTGACTGTGGTATCACCAAGCATACATCCAGTCCTACAGTCACTTAGTTCTTCTGACAATTCATTCATATAGACATTAAAAAGAGCTGGTGAAAGTAAACCTCCTTGGCGCACTCCATTACTTACTCTAAATGAATCTGAGACACAATTGCCCCACTTTATCTGCATACTTTGATTAGTGTACCAATATGTCAAAATTCTTAATATACTATTAGGTATGCCCCTTTGTCTTAGTTTACTGAACAACATTTGATGATTAACTCTATCAAAAGCTTTAGAAGCATCAATAAAGCCGATTATAACAGTGGAATTTTGTCTTTTATACAGTTCTACTACTTCCTTCAGAGCATATATACACAAATCAGTACTATGGTGAGCCTTAAAACCGAACTGATTTTCGATTACCTTTAATGACAAGCGGCAGCATGTTCTGTCCCTTTAAAGGCTGTTTCATACTGAGCGCGATGCGAAAAAGCGAGGCGAATCACCGACAAATGGTGCTTTCACACCGAGCATGAAACGATTGATTGTCTTCTGCTAATTCACCTAGGGATGTAACGATTAACCGCGAGCCGGTTGAAAATCGATTCAAATATGTGACGATTCAAATCGGTTGAGATGCTAAACAAATCGAGATACAATTAAGGGTAGGAATTTATATGAATCTATGCATAGGCGGAGGGTGAACCAACTCCAGGGTAAGGCTAAAAGCAGCCAAATGTATTAAACATCATAATCCCGTTTTTTTAGGCAACAACCAGACGTCATGTAGGCTAATAAAATGTTTAATGGGACTGATTTTGTACCTGATTACAATTTAATAAAAACATTGGAAACTAATAATTTTTTCTTTCCATGGTTATTCAAACAGCGAATAAATTATTGCTATATAGAAAGTGACATTATCACTAACTTTGATCTATTGTGAGTTTAAGCACTCTCAAAAAAAAAAAAAATCTAATCAATGAAGCTGTATACGCTGTGAAATGAATCTCTTACTTGCATTGTACATACATCTGCGCTTTGTTGTTTATGATGAGAGAGATTTTTTTAGATAATGTAATCTTGTTAAAATTGATTTCACAAAATTGGTATTGAAAAAAGTATCATTCAGGAACCAGTATCGATATCAAAAATTTTTGAACGATACACAGCCCTACATTTGAGCTGCACAGCATGGACAATTTAGCAGCTCGCACTAATAATTGAGAGCAGAGCAAACAAACTGGTCAGCAAATGAGCTCAGAAAAGGTTTACTCAGGAACCAGTGTTGATCTAGTGACACGGTTACTGCACAGCACTGCAAGACCCAGTGAGAAGCATTTGAACTTGCCACAGAATGAATAAGCTTGGTGCAAGATCTAGCGAGAAGCATTCAAATTCTGCACAAAATTCTGTTTTGATCAGATCAAACAGCGCTGACGCAGAAACCCAGAAGCAGTAACGCTAACTCTAACCATGGTATTGCGGCAGAAATAGTCCAGTGTTATTACATAATTAATTTCAGGGTTTGTACAACCTTTTTAGACAAAAAATTCAAGCACTTTTCAATGACTTTCAAGTATTCCACACAACTATTTCCAGCAATTTAAAGCTCTAAAATCATCCAGTTTAAATGTTATGTTTAAAGGGACAAAACACAATGTATATCAAATATGGTTTTGTGGTAAACAAACACTTATGTAAAATAAAATGAAAAAACAAACATCAAATTACCACAATAACCAGTAGATGGCAGCACAAGAGCACTTATTGGCTTATTAGTCATTCATTTGTACTTGCTTTATATTTTAAAATGATAAAATATCTACTATAAAACATCAGATCATCAAGAAATCAAATTTTGTCAAAGTTTTGCACTTTTCAGAGAAGTCACATCACCAAACTTTGCCACTGAATCGCACATCACTTATAATCAATGAAGTTGTCGGTCAGTTCTATATAATACTATAGAATAATGGTACATTTAGTAAGAGTAAGATATATTAATTTCTATATGAAAATTAGATTTTGCACGTTACTGATGTTAATAAAAGTAAATTTTGTATGCATCCCAACTCAAACTCAGTGCTTTACTGTCAAATGTGTATTACCAAGAAATAAACAAGTAATATTATTAGTAACTGCATGTGTTAATGCAAATCACTAGTAATTTTATGATTAAATTATCTTTATTTTTGATACCACACACACCATCCTCCAGCGCTACCAAATCTGCTTCTGGTACCAACATCTGTACAACTTAGTGGCGCTGCTCTCAAATGTTAGTCTGGAGCCCTGCACTGTTACATTAGGGTACACTTTTATGTTCACATTTCTCAGATTTGAACAAGTTACTGAAAATGAACCATTTTTATTTTTATTTCAGACCTGATTGAAGAAAAAGAGAAGAATGAAGAATCAAGTGAAGCTGAGGAGAAAAATCATGTCAAAACTGAAGAAAAACCTTTGAGTTGCCCTCAAACGAAACTGATAGATTTAAAGAAAAGAGGAGCCAAGAAATCTTTCATCTGCACTCAGTGTGGAAAGAGTTTGACAAGCAAAACAGGTCTTGAGCGTCACATGAGAATTCATACTGGAGAGAAACCATTCACTTGTGATCAGTGTGGGAAGAGTTTCACACAATCAGCAAACCTTAAGGTACACTTGAACATCCACACTAGGGAGAAGCAGCACACATGCGATCAATGTGGTAAAATGTATTTATGGGCTTCAGGTCTGAAGAAACACTTTTTGAAAAAACATATGAAAACACATACCGGTGTGGGAGAATGCATGAGGTTTAAGTGTGAAGAGACTTTTACTTCAGCAGCCTGTTTAAAATGGCATGAAAGGATGCAATCTGGAGAGAATCCTTATGTGTTCACACAGTGTTCACACTGTGACAAGAGATTCATTAAGTCAGGAGACTTGAAAATACATGAGAGGATCCACACTGGAGAGAAACCTTATAAGTGTTCACACTGCAACAAGAGATTCAATAAGTCAGGAGACCTGAAAATACATGAGAGGATCCACACTGGAGAGAAGCCTTTTAAGTGTTCACACTGCAACAAGAGATTCAATAAGTCAGGAGATGTTAAAATACATGAGAGGATCCACACTGGAGAGAAACCTTATAAGTGTTCACATTGCAACAAGAGATTCAGTCAGTCAGTACATCTGAAAACACATGAGATGATCCACACAGGAGAGAAACCTTATAAGTGTTCACACTGTGGTGAGAGATTCAGTCAGTCATCAAATCTAAAAAGACACGAGAGGATCCACATTGGAGAGAACCCGTATCAGAACAAAAGTACAACAAAAAGAACAAAAAGAAGTAGAAGTATCCCTAAGTAGATAACATTCAGATCCAGCACTTTCAGATCTGATGCTGCCTCCTCACCAAATTTGAAACAATAATGCATCAAGCAGTCAAATATCATCTGGATAAATTTGCCATTACAAGTGACATGACAAGGAAACATTATCTAAACTTTTCACAGTGAATAAAGTTCATATTCATCTTCAAAACCAGCAGATTCAACTGTGAGATCCAGATCAACTCAAAGATGGAGTTCCTCCACAAAGAACAAGTCAAAATTAATGAAAAAAAGTATAAATAATATCATTGTGTTTTCTTATGGGTTTCATGTTATGTTCAGTTGACTTAAAATGCATATGTATCACTTGTAGTTTGCTTATTCTTTCAAGGAAAGTAGATGGTTTATACAAACTGATCTTGTTCAGGACACTGTTCTTGTTCAACACTTTTAAGAGAGACTGAGATTTAATTTTAATTTGTTCTTTGTTGTTTTTAAAATAACTGAGTTATTCTTCCACTTAAGATGTATTTAGGAAATGGACCTTTGCAACTGATTCTTCTTTGCTTCTCTTGTAAGTAGGAATGGATACCTGAACCCGGTATTAAATGAGCCCTGGGGCTAAATTACAGAAGACTGTAGCATCGATAAGCTCTGATGTTAAGTGTTCTGCTTTTGGTGCTGGGGAAATTAAGGAAATACACTTATAATTTATTATTGGTACATAAATATTATCAAGCTAACTGTATCTTGCCAACTCTTTCTACATGCGATAATATTAAGACATTTGTCCATGATGCCTTTTCGTTATTTGCAATCTATAAGCGAGATCTCTCTTGTACTTTAGGGCTGTGGATGTGTGAGGTAAAGTGGTATATTAGAGAAAATCTGAGGTCTTTATGTCGCCGTATGTATGTGTCTGTTAAGTCCACATGTTTGTAGTAATCCATTATTATGATTTACACCACTGATTTATAACAGAAAACTGGATTGTTCATGATGTCATAAAAGTAAAGCCACTGTGCCACCATATTGCTATTCCCTAGTATTCTATGTTATACCCCTTCCCCTTGTCCATTGAAAAAGACTGATTAAAAAGTTTAGCGATTTCTAATTATTGGGGGACTAGCCCCCCTCAATGTCTATAATGGTTACAGCTCTGATCAAACATGAAAATATGTTGTGGCACAATTTTGCAGTCAGTAATGTTAATGGCTTAATGTTAGCAAACCTTGGCGATTTTTTTTTTGCAAACATTTCTTTGAATAAAGACCGTAATATGAACACATGGAAAGGGAAGTGGTGTGTGGCCAAGTATGGTGACCCATACTCAGAATTTGTGCTCTGCATTTAACCCATCCAAGTTCATGCACACAGTAGTGAACATACACCCGGAGCAGTGGGCAGCCAATGCTGCGGCACCCGGGAAGCAGTTGGGGGGTTTGGTGTCTTGCTCAAGGGTCTCACCTCAGTCGTGGTATTGAGGGTGGAGAGAGTGCTGGTTATTCACTCCCCTCACCTACAATCCCTGCCGGACCTGAGACTCGAACCCACGACCTTAGGGTTACAAGTCCAACTCTCTATCCATTAGGCCACGACACGTGATTGAATGTAACATAAAACAAATGATTACTTTTCATTAAAACCTTTATTAATGCCAATAATTCTTAGGGTGTTTTCACACTTGGGTCCTCTTTAAAAGAACCGAACCCAGACCCCTTTAAGTGGACCAAGAGGTGGACCAAGTGAAAAAGGACCCAGTTCTCTTCATGTTCACACTATCCCTGTTCCTCAGAGAGGACTCGGATCCTTTGTTGGTCCACTTCAGCACTAATGGGGTCTCAGACCTCTTTGTGTTCATACTGTTTCTTTTTGGGACCCAGGCTTCTTACCAGCTGGCTGCATTATGGGTAGATCAATAATATGCAAGATGGCTGACCCTAAGCATGTGCTCATTTTCCTGTACGACATGTTTTTAAAATTACAAAAGAGAAATAGAGAACATAATAAAAAAATCAAAGAAATCAAGTCACAACACAGTCAACAAATGCAGAAGATAACGAAAAGAAAAATACGGCGAAAACAACTCTTGCAGAAGCGACACTGTTTATCTATGGGACTTCACCTTATGATTCTCACTTCAGTCATGCTGGCAACGGAGCTGTCTCCTCAAAGGTTAGTTTTCTCACTCATTGTTTGATATCATACTTTTCAGCTAAATAATGTACTATTTTGTGATTTTACAATTTTATCATAGTTTTATATAACCATTCCTGTTAAATATTTTTAAAGATCCTGTTGGACCAGAAATCGATCACGCCTTTGGTGGGAGAGTACAGAGTCTTGGTCTGACTCTGAATGGCACAGAAATTTCAGGATGAGTAGAGAGACATTTCTGTTTATATGCTATGAACTAAGCCCTCATCTCCAACGAACTATAACACGCTACAGAAAACCTTTATCAGTGAAGAATCGAGTCGCAGTGGCTTTGTGGAGACTATCTACTAACACAGAATACCGGACCATCTCGCACCTGTTTGGGATAGGAATTTCTACTGTATGCATGATTACGAGAGAAGTTGTGCATGCAATTGTTGAAGTTCTGATGCCAAAGTTTATTAAAGTGCCACAAGGAAATATCTTGAGAGATATCGTTAATGGCTTCAGAGACAAATGGGGTTTCCCCCAGTGTGTCGGAGCCATTGATGGCACCCATGTGCCCATAATAGTGCCTCGCAAAACAAAGGCTGATTACTACAATCGCAAGGGTTATTATTCAGTACTGTTGCAGGCTGTTGTGGACCATAAGCTGCAGTTTTGGGATATTAATGTTGGATGGCCTGGAAAGGTGCACGATGCACGTGTTTTTGCAAATTCTAGCCTTTTCAAAAAAGGTCAGTCTGGTAGGCTTTTTCCAGCATGGACTGAGGATTTTCAAGGTGTACCTGTACCATTAACAATCATCGGAGATGCTGCTTACCCTCTTTTGCCATGGTTACAGAAGCCATTTGCAGAAGAACAAGGTCTGCCTCAAGCTGAACAACAGTACAACTACAGATTAAGCCGAGCAAGAATGTGTGTTGAATGTGCTTTTGGAAGACTAAAAGCTCGCTGGCGATGTTTGCTGAAGAGGAATGATCACAGCACCAACAGCATAAACACAGTGATTGCTGCTTGTTGCACTTTGCACAATATATGTGAGAGCAGAGGTGAAGCATTGGAGCCAAATCTCATTGATGACAATGACAACGAAACAGAAGTAGCCAACACAGAAGAGGATGAACCTATTGCAGATGATGTTACTGGACAAGACATACGTAGAGCACTTGCTTCGTATTTTTCTCAACTGTGAGTGGTTGGATGCACACACAAACACACATATAACACACATATATATATATATATATATATATGTATATGTGTGTGTATATATGTGTGCGTGTGTGTGTATATATGTGTGCATGTGTGTATATGGTGAAGTACACCAACCAAGTGCTACAGTTA
Source organism: Tor tambroides (assembly GCA_021397915.2). Classification (NCBI taxonomy): domain Eukaryota; kingdom Metazoa; phylum Chordata; class Actinopteri; order Cypriniformes; family Cyprinidae; genus Tor; species Tor tambroides. Next base: position 2,709 of record JAFVLL020013990.1, on the reverse strand, counting down.
CTACTCAAGAAACCAGTAGTGCCAGCAGTTGTGAGCACACTGTCTTCTGCCTTGGATGAGTTGAACAACTCTTGAATTTTCCTTGATTGTCGTTTTTGTTCTAAAGGAGTTGTTCTTGAGAGAAATACTTTTTCCGGTTACACATGACCAGAAAACTAGTTTTGTTTCTACAAAGGGTACTGCTCATAAGTAATGGTTTACCACAGTTCTGAATAGTTAAATCTTTGACAGTTCAAATGTCTGAGAATTTGATCATACTTCAGTTTTATAAAATTGCTAAATCTTTTAAAACTGCTTCATAACCAGCTAATACTGTTTTTATTTCAAGAATGTTTCTGTTATATGAAAGAAGGTTTTTTTTTGTATCAGTATTTTTTGTTGTTGTTAAAACAGTCCTATATATATATATATATATATATATATATATATATATATATGTTTTTACTTTTATTTTTTTGTGATATGCAGTATTTTGACAAACTCTGTTGATATTATGCCAATAAAGTGCTACAACAATTTAAGTGTACAGGCTTTTATTTGGGAAAAAGTTTAGGAATTATTATTTTTTAAGGTGTACATATTTCCATTTTAGAGTTCCCATAAATTTGTATTAGGTAAACATTACCCTGCATACATATACATCACACACACACACACACATATATAACATATATATATATATATATATATATATATGAGAGTATGTATGTATATGTAAGTTGAATTTCTTTAATTTTTTTGTTATATGTAATTTTGAATATTTTTGTGTAATAAAAACAAACATGCCTCCCCCAAGATAAATACTGATCAAAATGTTATATAATTATACTTTTTTTTTTTCCAAATAAAAACCAGTACTGCTTAAACTGTTGTGAAGCACTTTATTGGCATAACATCAACAAACAGTTTGTCAAAATACTGCATATTATCAAACAAAATAGGATTTTTTGAATGAAGAAAAAAATGGCGATACAAAAAAAAATCCTTTCATAAAACAGAAACATTCTTAAAATAAAAACAGTACTAGCTGGTTATGAATCAGTATTAAAACGTTTACTATGATCTATTCAGCAAATCTTTAAAACTGAAGTATTATAAAGTATTATAAAGTGCTCAGACATTTGAACTGTCAAAGATTTAACTATTCAGAACTGTGGTAAACCATTACTTATGAGCAGTACCCTTTGTGAAAACAAAACTATTTTTCTGGTCATGTGTAACTGGAAAAAATATTTCTCTCAAGAACAACTCCTTTAGAACAAAAACAACAATCAAGGAAAATTCAAGAGTTGTTCAACTCATGCAAGGCAGAAGACAGTGTCTGCTCACAACTGCTGGCACTACTGGTTTCTTGAGTAGTAACTGTAGCACTTGTCTGGTGTACTTCACTCAAATTGTGATAAGATGGTTCTTCATTTGGCTGGGTTTGAAACATCATTTGATTGGGGTACAACTGTGTGTGCATAGGTGGAAAAGTGTGATTTACAGCTGTGCTCATCACTTGACATAGCATCCTCATCATAGCCTGATCATGTTCTATCTGTATACGGTGTCGCCTCTCTTCCATTTCCATTTGAAGCCTGTAACGCTCTCGTTCCAGCTCCAATTCTCTCTGGTGCCGTTCCTCTTCTTTCATTAAAAAAAGCTCATGGTCTTTCTTCTGCTGTTCGATGACTGAGGAAATCAAAGTGGTAATTTGCTGTAGAGAACTTTTCCTCTCATCTTTATTTGATTTGGTACCCTTTCTCGCATCAGCTGAGTTACTGCTTGAAGTCGCTTCATCATTGGTATCATCATTGGTATCTACTGCAGACGCATGAATGCTTGAACTGGAACTTTCATCCATAATGCTGCTGTTGTCATCATTCTCTAATGAAAGATGGTATGCACAACAGTTAGAGCAACATATAGGCAATAAAAATACATTTGATAGAACATGTTACACATCTATTTCTTGGCTCTTTCTTGAAATGTCAACAATAAGCATGTTGACAACTTCAGTTTTATAAAATTGTTTAATCTTTTCTGTGTAAAGTGATGTCTATTTTTTTCAGGCAATGACCAGATAAATATAAACTCATGAACTTTAACAGAAAAAAACTTTCCATTTATAAAGAAACAACATAATGCTGTTGTGTATATGGTGAAGTACACCATACTGAGCTTAATTTCTATTGAACAGAAAATAAATTTATTTTACTTAAAGTAATATGGTATAACGTACATCACGATTCTCACACATTTAGACAACTTAAAAAAACAACACATAATTTACTATAATTTTGACTATTTTAAATAGGCTGCAGCACTGTTTAAAAAAAAATTCAAATAATATTTTTAAAGCTTTGTTTTAAAATAGTATACATGTAGAAATAGCCCTGGCAATGAACGTACCATCCTCGCTGATGTCAACACTTCCTCCCTCTACGACATCCATTGGGTTTGCGCAAGGGCTTGTACCAAGAATTTCATCCAATACATCGTAAAGTGGCCACTTTACATCGGCTGACTGTCCACTAGTTCGAAGTTTGTCTCGTGTGGCCATATATTTCTGGCGCAATTTCTTCACTTTAACCCGGCATTGCAGAGCGGTCCGGTTAAATCCTCTGTCTTTCAGTTTTGCTGAAAATTGCAGGAACACTTTTGAATTTCTGTGGGTTGTTGACAGTTGTTTTTTTATATAGTCCTCCTTCCAAATTTGTAGAAGTG
>JAFVLL020013988.1:0-25679 GCA_021397915.2 Tor tambroides | reverse complement strand
GGAGGCGATGGATGAGATGCGGAAGAAATAATCCTACTCACAATAGCGATTTAAGTACAAAAACCGGACGAATCCCTTGAAATATAATATATAATTGATGTGTTGAGGTGTGGCAACCGTAGTATAAGCGGAATAATTGACTCCGAACCATTGAATTATTAGAAAAATAATGCACACCCGAGGTGTAACGGCCACGACGCGAATTATTTTTCTAATAATTCAACGGCCCGTCGTCAATTATTCCTTACGTATTTCTTAGGTGCATTTTAGTAATAATTCTTCAGTTGTTACATCTCACCACCGCACTCGTTGGCATCCAGAGCCCCTCTATTGACAGTGGTTGTGGTGGGAGGGCAGGGCAGACAGGCCTGAGAGCCGAAATCTGGCTGGTATTCCCCTAAAGGACAGGACTCACAGGTCTCCAACCCGGTTAATGATGAGCTGCCAGGCTGGCACTGCGCTGGAAATATGCACACACATGCAGGTATGCACACACACAATCACAGAGACACACTTAGAGATCCCATCTACAGTATAAGCAGTTTTCTACTTAAATGAAATGGAGTGATAGGTTGATTTATGACCAAACATACAGACACGTCATTTTAGATCAATAAATCAAGCTTACTGATTACCTTTGCACTCTGCCAGACTACGTGAATGGAGGTACGGAGTGGAGAAGCCATCTGGGCATGACTTACACTCCATTTGCCCCTCTTCATCCTGATACGATCCTCTCCAGCAGCTCTCACACTCGCCATATTCCAGGGAGAAATACGTCCCTACTGGGCACTGCACTATGGGTCAAAACCAACAAGGTTGAAAAGGAGGTTAAAAAGTTGCCAATTCATATGCAACTGGCTGGCACTTTGCAAAACTTTTTTTTTATGGTGAACTTGCAGTTAATTTGTGGCAAATTTGCAGCAAACAAAATAGTTTGCCGCAAATATTTTCCAGACGTTTGCAGTTCTTCACCCTAACCCAAAAACACTTAAATGCATTTTTACTCAGGAATCTATATCAGATGTGCCCTTTTCAATGTATCTTGTGGATTTCATTGAATGTATTTCATTTTTAAACTCACCACACACCCTGCCTTTGAGAACAGACCCTGGCCGGCAGTACAGCGTCGCTTTTTTTTTACTTTCCAAGGATTTGGGGTCCGCTACGATCATCTCTGACGACACATGGAAGGTAGAGAACGGTTGCTTGCTCAGTGTCCGCTTAAGCCGATTAGTCAGCTGCTCAAGTGCCCTTAGCAAACGTCTTTGATTGACTACTTCCGCTGAGTCATTCCTCAACAAGGGCAGTGGGATGCTTGCTGGGAAAAAGGAATGGTGTTGGGAGAAGTTGCAACTAGCTTTGGATGTAAAACTAATTTTTAACTAGTTAGCCTAATAGTTGGTATTTCTCTACCTGTGATGTTGAAATGGATTTGTATCTTTTGCTCTCTGGTAGGGCCAGTGATTTTACGATGGCGTTTGCTCCTCATGTGATAGCCATGCTGTGATGAACCATCTTGCTGCAAGTGGTGCTCTGGAGCAAAACCAGTGTCAAAATATGCATAGTCCTGGCCATTCTGAGAGCCCCATCCTCCAGGACCTGAGGAGAAGAAAACAGAAATGACAGTTTATGACAAATTTAATCTATAGGAAAATAATGTAAAAGTAAATGTAAGAAAAAATAGATAGTTTAATTGTTTTAAAAAAGTGCTCATGTGGGTGGGCAAACAATTTTAAAAAATCTTATCAGTGAAAATTAATATTTAATATATTTACTTATTTTATTTTATTTATTTTCATTTCAATTAGTAATTAATCTAGCAATCTTCAACTTACCTTTACTTAATTTGTTAAGTTTTGTTTTTGTTGAATATAAATTTATTTCATTTCAGCTTTATTTCAATGACCAAAAACAATAATAACACAGCCTAGAGAAAAGGCATGCCATTATTTACCAATAGCAAATCCATTTGGATAATCATAGTTATACTCCAGACACTGTCCAGGTAAAGTCATTTCCAGTTTGCAGGTAACATCATCTCCACCGCAGATTTTAGGGACCTATGGGATTATTATTATTATTTTTTTTTTTTTAAATTAAAAGAAGAAAAAAAAAACAATGAGGGATAACAAGATATAATTCAAGTCATGTGGCCACAGTACATGTACATGTCTATATACTTGAGTGTCAGATCTCACCATATCTTTAAGAACAGTTGAAAACTCCCCCGTGAAGGACTTTAGCAAGTCAAGGTCATCACAGCGGGATGCTTTAAACAGCATCTCAAAGGGCTTAAAGCCATTGTTTGCAATTCTATTCACTGTAAATGGGAGATACATAGGAGACACATACAGAAACTCAAAGAAAAGCACAAAAATTTGTCTGTGCAGTGTCTAAGACAGTATATGTCTGAATCTGTAAGTGGAAAATACGAAAATGAAAGACAAATGTTGAGCAAGAGTGAAGCAATACTCACGGGAGCAATCAGGTCTGTCTGGTGAGCGGGGCGGCTCCCAGATTCCATTATTGGCACAAAAGTAACTGTGCACGGCATCCTGGGTGAGACTGTAACCCTGTCTGCATATCAGAGAGCAGTTTGTTCCCTCCTCTGTCTTGGCACATGAGAAATCCCCATTCACTGGCACGAATGGCTTCTCGCAGGTTGAACCTGAGGTTAGAAACAGCCTTTAGCGCCACTGAATTAATTAGTTTATTTAAATAGGAACAGTGTAATCTGGAACAAAAAAATCACAGCATTTAGCTTAACTGGCTAGACAGATCCAATGTCAGATTATAGCAGAGTACCTTATTTCTTAAGAAAATAAAGCATGCTATGTGGAATAAAGCATGCTTAATCATTTCTTAATCAACAATGAGACAGTCCATGCAATGTCCATGCAAACATACAGTACCTTGTACGGTAATGATGAGTTCACAGGTACGGTTGTTTCCAGAAGGATCTGTGGCTGTGTAGTACACTAAAGTTTCTCCAACAGGAAATACATCTCCAGATGAGTGAGTACTAGAGATATTCAGATAGGCTCCTGAGAAGGAAAATTAAATAAATAAATTACTTAATACAGGCTAGGAAGCAGCAGACTGTTATATAGACAACCATTCAAAAGTTTAGGGCCAGTAAGATTTTTAAAAAAAAAAGTAATACTTTTATTCAGAACAGATGCATTAAATTGATCAACGGCAACAGGTTTTCAATTAGCAGCATATTAGAATGATTTCTGAAGGATCATGTGACATTAGACTAGTGTAATGGCTGGTAAAATTCTGTTTTGCCATCACAGGAATAAATTGCATTTTAAAATATATTAAATAAGGAAACAATTTCACAATATCACTTTTACTGCCTTGTTGAGCATAAAAGACTTTATTCAAAAACATTTAAACATCTTGCTGACCCCAAACTTTGGTACAGTAGTGAACACCTCATGTAATGTTATATAAAATCAATATGTGCCTGTATATTAAATTTGCAAAAAATAAAAAATACAACAACATCTGTATTAATCTCTCTCTTTGCAGCTATAACCACTTACAGAGTTCTGGGAAGACTTTCTACTAGATGCTGGAACATGGGTGCAGAATTTGTTCCCATTCAGACAAAAGCGTGTCCAATTCATCCCAAAGGTGTTCAGTTGAGGCCAGGTCTGGGCTTTGTGCAGACCAGAGAAGTTCTTACACACCAGACTCAGTTATCAGTTCTTCTGCAGACTTTGCTTTGTGCACTAGGGTATCATCATGCTCGACCATAAATGTGCCTTCCCCAAAATGTTGCAACAAATTTGGAATCGCACAATTCCCTAGAGTGTCACTGTGTGGTGTAGTTTTAAGATTTATCTTCACTGGAATTACTAGAATAGCTAAACCCGTTAATTAGAGGGGGGTGTACACATACTATTGGTCATGTAGTGTATATATGCCTGCATCTGTTTACAATATCGCAGACAGATCGCTTTAGTTGTGCAAGCTGGCATTAGCCAATGATGTAACAGGTACTTTCACAGACATTACCACAGGGAGCAATGTGGAGCTCCACAAGGACTCGCTCTGGTCAACCACAAAGTCCTACAAAGGGTGCTATGCTACTGTACTGCTCCTCATGAGGCCTGGGAATAATAGGCCTTGGTGCCAGAGGAGAGTAATTGCTAGATTGTTTAATGACACAGAACTAAGGGTGCTACACTGCGGTCAGACAATAGAGTCTTTCAAGGATCATATACACTCCACACACTCAAAGACACACATGCTTATTTGCATGCACATATCAGTAGCCACAACTGTAATGAAACCTTCATACAAATATCTACTAAAATAAGGTTTTGTGACCACACTGAGGCTGCTTGTCGACGTCACACCACACTACCCCAACGTCAGCATGTTTTGTTTTTCCATGCCCACACCCTGACGCTGGTTTATATTTAGTACAGACAAAACTCCCTCCAAAAACCCGGCAGATCCAGACATTTGTCAGACAGTTTGGAATAGCCCTGGAACTTCTCTCTGGAAAAGTGTGTGTGTGTCTGTGTATTCACATCTGAACTGGTTTAGAACAAAATGAATTATCTTGCGGAATCTGCAGTGCATGTGCAGTTGCACAAATGCATTTGTGTGAACTAATCATTTATCTTATGTTTTCTTATCTTGTTTTATTCTAACACAACAACTGTGGTCAACTCCATACTCCATAACCACTGTATCATAAACTTAATGTCTTTCTTTGTTCACTGTATTTGCAGTTATAGTATAAAACTAAAGTCATTCTACCTGTCCAAGACCAAAATCCTGACTCCAATCCTTATCGCTGCTTAAGGTGCCAAATCAATAAATATTTTTTGTAGGAAAACATTTCCTTCCCAGAGTTCTTAAAATGTTCATAAATCAAACCATTTCCATTCCTTGCAGCTACTAAAAGTTCATTCATCCCCATTCAACCTCCACAGGTGTCCTGAATCGAAGCCTCTCTGTGATGATTCTACCAAACGTCAATTCCTGAAGATTCATTTTCTCACGCACCAGATTCAAGATCATTCCAGTAAGGCCTACAATTTCCTGGACCTGTTTACTATTTTATCTGAACATAAAAATAAAGTATAAACATGGCCTAACAATTGGCATCGTTCCTCTATTTGAGTACCCTTTCTCCTTGAAAACATGCAGCCTAACTTTAAATTCTGCTTAGTGCACCTTTAAACACTTTTGTGTCTTTTTCACGCTCTTGTAAATTAAACTTGTATTTACCAGAATTGTCTGAAAACTGAGGTTCTTCCCAGTATACTGCAGTTTTTTTCCCAGTGGCTTTAACAGTGGGTGGAGATCGACACCTGTCAGTCAAGGGTGGTTCCGTATCTAAGAGATCGGAGTACAGAACAAAGCGATTATACTCCAAAAGGCAAAAAATAATATATTATAGTGCTTTGGCAAAAACATTTAACATTTAAATAAGACCATGTAAATTACTATCAGTTGTAGATGGAATACAACCTCACCAACTACAGTAACAGTGAAAGAGCAGTTGGCCTTGTTTCCTGTGCGGTCGGTTGCTGTGTATGTTATGAGCTCAGTTCCTATAGGGAAAGGCTGCATGGGGTTTAGAACAGGGGTCACCTGCACCACAACCTGAAGAAGAAAGGCAAAGCCTCATTTTAAAATGAATACACAAAACCTGTGCCTCTGATTCAAAATGGAAAATAAAAAATTAAAGAGCTGATGTTAAACTCACCTCATCTCCAGAATTGTCCCCAAGCAAGGGTGCACTCAAACTGATGTTAGCTGACCTCTGATGTTCATCTGTCTCCGTGATGACATCACCAGGACACTGAATCCATGGAGGCTCTATATCTACAGAGGAGAAAATCAGTTCAGGGCTCGAAAGTCTCCATAACGTCAACCCCATTACCAATTACTGATGTAAACATGCCATAATGATGTCACTCATTACCTCTAGCTATCTCATCTTTAATCTTATGCTCTATGTAAAACATCTGTAAAGTCATCCCTTTTGGAGTGGAACTTTAAAAAAAAAAAAAAAGTCTAAATAGTTCATGCAAAAATGAAAACTCGCCATTTACTCATCATCATGTTGTTCCAAACCTGTAAGAGTTATTTTCTTTAATGATACCTGTATATATATATATATATATCAAAATATATTCAAGATTTCAAAAAAATATTTGCGTATCCACAGCATAGAAGAAAAAAAGCCCATCTTGTCAGTGGAAAAAAACAAAAAAATATACAGTTACTCAAGAAGAAAGCTGTTAATGTTAATGTCATACTGTCTAACATGTAGGACAAGCAGGAGAAACTGTTATTAAACCTTTAAAATCTCTTTAAAAACAGACTTTAAAAACTCTGGATAAAAAGCCTAACCAATATCACCACTGTAGGGTCTTGGAGAAATACAATTTTTTGAGCTTTGATAATTTTAGACTTTTCTCAAATTTGTGTATGGTATATAAAATTTAAATGGTTTGGCCCCTTCTATACTATGTGATTTTGTGTATTTTCGCCCTACAGTCTCTGTAAGATCTACTAGATCAACATCTACTAGTGATTGTGTTGTTCCTTTTCGTCATTCTGCCTTTGGGTTATCGTCTTTCTCAGTGAAAGCAATTATTCACTGGAACACTCTACCAGAAGACATAAGGATGTGCACATCTATTGACATGTTTAAATTAAAACTAAAATCTCATTTAAAATCAATTCAAATCTGTAAACACTGACACGGTTGTGGTTTACCTGAACGTTATCATTACTGTTCTTTTTTTGCCTCTGATAGGATGTGTATAAGTATTACTGTATTGTATGTGTTTGTTGTTTTGTTTTATGTTTATTTGTGATTATGATTACATGCCAAGGGACCGTGGATGAAAACTAACCACTGGCTAAATTCAGTACAATGCATGAAATGGAAACATTTATGTTAAAATTGTACATGGTCCCTTTTCAAATAAATTTTAGTAAATAAAATAAAAATGTTTACTGTTTAGATATTTTTACTTGGAAAATAAAGACAAAAATGCTTTTTTTTAGTGTATAGAAAAAACAGTGTGAACAGTCTGCTAAATATCACCATTCATGTTCACTGGAACAGATAAAGTCAAGGGAGTTTAAAACATGAGGGTGAATAAATGATTCTTGGGTGAACTCTCTGTTTGATGATGTGAGTCTAGATTCATGTTGAGAAGTAGTTGGTGTTGCGGTGATATGATCTATTTACAGAGGTGTATCATTATCACATGCAGCTCAGAGTATAACATGCTAATCACGTAGTCTGCACTCTCTATCCAAGCGAAACAAATACTTCACTGGTACAGTAAAAGGGCCAAAAGAGAACAAATATGAAAGTTCTGTCATGATTTCCTCACCCTCACATAGTTCCAAACCCATATGTCTATTCCTTTAATGATACGATTCTAGAATCATGTTAAGTCTATGTGCACAGAGCATTTGTTGGTGTTGCTGTGTTGACAGCTATTGACTGACTATTAATATTACATCCAGCTTGGAGTGGAGCTTATTAATCACAAAGCCTCTGCTGTCCCTCCAAGCTAAACAAATAATTTATCATTAGACTAATAGGTCCTAGAAAGGACCTGGATCAGATGCAAACACTCTGTCCTCTGCCCTAATCTATATAGACACTGACGAGCCACAAACTCACATAAATACAGAAAACACAATCTCTCCTCTCATCAGTAAATCTTAGAGGTTCAGAAGTGAAGGCCAAAACTAATTGATCCTTTGGTTAGTTCCAGCTTGGAGGGGCAGTTTTGATGTTTTATGATCTTGGAACTCTTTACTTTTACACAATGGTGCAACTTTGTTTGATGATCTTCCACTTATTCTGTTCTTCATCATCTTAAGGTTTTGCAGCAACAAATTTAATGCACCTGTTTTACTGGCAGCACATCTGTCCCACTGCAACACATCATTTTACAGCAGAACAAACAGGGAGGTTTCATGCAAAACATATTGTTTGTCATTATAAACCCAAACCGAAAACAAATCACCTGTACAGGTTGCTTTATGTAGATTGTCACTCCAGTTTCCTGAAGGCAGACATCTGACTTCAGAGTTACCGATGAGACTGTAACCACGAGGACAGGTTAACTGACACGACGCTCCGGTCCTGACCTCATTCTCCCCACAGGCAGGGGGTGACAAACTGATATACTTCAAAGTACCAATTGGAGGACAGCGCACCTCTTAGAAAGAGAGAAAGAAAAGGAAACACAGTCAAACATAAACAACAAGCATTTTCCACAAAGATAAATCAAAAGAATGAGAGAGTGAGAGAGAGAGTGCAAAAATATCTCCAGAAAGGGAAATGTAAGAGCGGTTGTTGACCACACTGCTTGACATTCTTGGAAACAACCTCAACACACGCACACTCGCACAAACAAATGATTTTCAATCTGACATCTGGATCACCCTATACTGCCAAAGCGAGAGAGAATGATGAGCACAGAAAGAAATCAAGTGAAAGAATTACAGTGAAGACAAGAAAACATGTCATACAACTTAAATGGGCCAAAGGCATTGCTGGAAAATCAGGCCAAACGATCCAACTACAAAGATCAAAGAAATCGAGAAAAGCAAAGCAATGCTGACTGACAGTAGGTAGAGGGATGGACAGATCAAAAAACATACAGTTACTCAAGAAGCAAGTTGTTAAAAGCTATAAAAGAGTATTTTGACTTGCCATGCTCACAGACGTCTTTTGCTTTTATTGGGAAGCCAACCATAAGGTGTCTGTAGGCCGAGCTGGGTAGTTACTGATTACATATAATCTGGTTATGTAATCAGATTCTAAAAACTAGCTACTCGTAATTAGATTAAATTGCATTTCAAAATACTCATAATCAGACTACAGTTACTTTTTTATTGATTAAATGATTACAAATTATTCACATAAGAGCAATACATTATTCGTACAATACATTATTGATTCTCCTTAATTCCACTTTTTCATTTTTTAAATGTTCCTTTCTAAAATAACCAACACATGACATGGAGGTAAACAAATAAAATATTTCATCTATTAGTAAGTGTTCTAATTTGTGGTTTGTGGGTAAAAACTGGCTAAGTGGCTGCCACAGCTGACTTTGTGTAGCTGACTACACAAAAATATATGTGACTACAGTTTGAATTTGGCAGAATGATGAGTCTTGCTGTGCACTAATTCTGCACAACTATCAGTTAAAGAGAGTTTTTATTTTCAGAAATAATCACACTCAAATAAAAACATTTGTATACAACTCAACTGCACATAAGATAGTTTTCATAAAAACTTGTCTTCATGACAGATTTATTTAAAGGGGTCATATGATGCAATTTCAAGTTTTCTTTTCTCTTTGGAGTGTTACAAGCTGTTTGTGCATAGATAAGATTCCTGAAGTTGCAAAGACTAAAGTCTCAAAACCAAAGAGATATTCTTTATAAAAGTTAAGACTCGACCACGCCCCCCTAAAACAGCTCCCCCTATGTCTATGTCACGGTGTGGGAAGATTTGCAAAACACCGCCCAAATGTATACGCAATGAAAGAAGGCGGAACTATTATTCTTGCTGTAGTATTGTTGCTGCCGCCGGCGCCATGTCCTGGAGACGCTGTGTTTCGTTGTGAAAGCGAAAGCACTTTGTTTGGACTTCCAAAAGAGGACACAACTAGAAATCAGTGGTTAAGTTGTATTTACAACACTGTTCCAGAACAGTTCAACCCAAATATTAGAGTGTGTGCAGCGCACTTTACGGAGGACTATTTCCTGAACCTGGGAGTAGCCTGCCAGCTGTGCTCAAAAGACTGTTTCTATAAAGTGGGGCAATTCCAACTTTGCAAGGACAGTCTGGCGCTTCTGACTCACAGCCCGTAAGTACGTTTTCTTATTTAAAGAATTTGCCATTGACGATTCAAACGAGAGTTTTGAGCTGTGTAGAGTAGTGCTTGTTGTTTGTCATTTCTCCAATCACAAATGCAGACATGCTAATGTTTATGCGGCGCGATGCAACGCGACACGTAAAAAGACAGTATAAGTCATTATAATCAGTAATTATGTCGCCACTGGATGCGACAAATGCATCGTTTGCATTTGTCCCCGTTGCGCCGGGACAAGGCATCACAACATGGTAAGGGGCGTAACATTTCCGTCTCACGCTTGAGGTATTCGGCCAATCACAACGCACTGGATAGCTGACCAATCAGAGCACGCCTCGCTTCTCAGAACAATGAGCTTTGTAAAAATCAGTGCATTTCAGAAAGGCGGAGCATAGAGGAGCAAGAATAATGTACAGTATGTGGAAAATAATGTGTTTTTTAAACCTTAAATCGCATAAACACATTGCACTACACCAAATACACACAATAATGTTCTTTTTAGCAACGTCATATGACCCCTTTAAACACATATATAATAAACTGTAATTAAGCTCCGTTATAGGTAAATAACAAATTGTGAACACTGGATAACTTTACTGAGGTAAACGCAACATTCAGTGACATTGTTCACAAGCTGTTTTATTTGACGTCTTTCTTTCGGTTGAAATGCTGATTGAGCTATTTGAGCGAAGCTGTACTTTTTCTTTTAACATACCTTCTGATGTTCATTTGTTTCGTTTCACACTATAACTTGTATTAAAGCGGCACTCTGCACTGCCGCTTGAACTGAAGCTGCTACAGTTATCTGTCGTGCCACATTTAAGATTGTCAAAACGGAATGTATTGTTTGAATTTTGTGATCAAATGTACAGGATTTGAAAGCTGAGGCTTTGTTTCAGAAGTAACAAAGCACAAAGCTTTTTGTGATAATTGGATTGGAGGTGCATTACAAATGTTTTCTGAAGGGAAAACTGTGGTTTGAAAAACCCTGGTTTGAACTGCGGGTGGTCCATAGGGTCAAATAGAGCCGTTATTATTGCTTTAGCCTGTACAGCTTGTAGTCCCTTCATGAATCTGTTTTCCCTACAAAGAGGTAGGTCACTAGACTCACTACTATGTAGGTTTTTCAGTTTTTCCATCAATTTGCAGCCAATTTATCCCTATATAAACACATACACACACAAAGAGCTGCGATCTTACCGACACACCGGGGCTGTGGTCCACTCCACTGCGAGTTGGCCAGACAGGTGAGTCTGGCTCTGCCCTGCAGCCTATAGCCCTGTTCACAGCGCACCAAACACTCCAGCCTATAGGGGGCGGTCCGCTCACTGCAGTTCAGTACTCCATGACGTGGAGGAGAGAGATCTGGGCAATAGCGAACTATAGGAAAATACCACACACACCAGACAGGGGTTAGAGCATCGCACAGAAGGTTTGGTCCTATGTTATTAAAACTTTGCTGTATTGGACAACCTTTAAATGATTCCATGGAATGACACTGAGCTAAAATGGACAGACTAGAGAAGAAGAGAGATTTTAAGACCAAACGGGAGGGAAAAGAGAAAATGCTTGAGAAGAGGGTGGCTGGTAGCTAAGTCTGTGGTTAGGACTTTGAAACCTGTAATTTATTTCCAAACAAAGAAAAGCCAAAATATTGTTATTTCAGGCCTGAGGTCACAAGAAAGGGAACTCTTAACAGGTCAACTTGCATACATGCATCTGTCTGAGTGTGTGATTTGGTTTGTGTGTGTGTGTGTAGGTGCATATACATATTGTATTCATTTGTTCAAGTGTGTAAGCACTCACATAGTTGGCAAAGCATTAGAGTTTACTTTCCAGCTATCTAAACACACATGAACTCAGAGCGCTGCAGGCTGACAGGCAGAGAAATGGCTTTATGAGCCCCTCTGCACACACGCATACATACTCAAAGGCTGCAGTATATTAGTGTTTCTGGGGGTGATGAAACATATGGGGTGACTAAAGGCCCTTTGAGCTTCCAATTCTGTAACACATAAACTGACAATAAAACCAATATGTTGTCCGCTTAGATGGAATTAGAGGCAAAAAATAACAAATAAGAGCGGGCAGTGGGCAAGCTAATGAAAGAAAAAGTGAAACAAAAGGAAAAGAAAAAAGTAATGGATAAATCAGTTTGTGTCCCCTTTCCAGGACTGGTGATGTCATAAAATCCAGGTATGTCGTACCTCTGCAGCTGGGCTGAACTCCTGACCAGGTCCCGTCTGGCTGACAGAGTCTGATTCCGTCTCCCTGCAGGTCAAAGCCTGTGAGACAGCGCACCCCACATGCAGAGTTAAACTGATTATTACACACATTCTGGATGAAGAAGCCATTCTCTGGAGGAGAGAGAACCGGACAGACCACCGCTGCAGTAGGGACAACAAGAGAGCGGTAGAGTTAGAGGATTAAATTTATTGTTTGAAAAGAGCACACATACAGACACATGTCTATAAACAGAAATGTTAGTAGACATATGTTTATAGATATAAAGCAGATAGATCAGCACCTTGGCATGTGTTGTTGTGTGGTCTGTAGCCTTCCGTACACACACAGTCTGATACATCTGTACTCCCAGGTCTGGATGTGTGATGAGGGTTGGGGCAAGGAAGGCAGGTACTCACACCTCCAGAAACTGCTTCAGGTTTATATGTGCCAGATGGACAAGCTGAGAAAGAGAAAAAAGTCCAAGAAAAAGGTTAAAAGATAGCTTGATAGCAATGATTTCATGAAATGGAAATTCACCTGAAACTCTATTTTCTGATCTTATTGTGTGAACAGTTTATCCATGTATCCGTTTCATTTTTTGGACCTAATGAGGTTTAATCAAAATATCATAACTCAGTCTTACATTTAAACTAATGACATATGACTTTGCTAGACTTCACAAATCATTTTCCCCACTTATACCCTGCCTCTTTCTTACAAGCTTGCATTAAGATCTGCCTCCATCCAATCAACAACTGAACCAAGTCCCTGATCTGATGCTACTTCCATTACATTGTGAAGTAGAATTAATTTATTTCATCACAACGCAGATTTTACACAGTGACAACTCTGAGACAGTTTCTTTGCCACCTCCAAATTCAGTTTCAAAATGAAATGCAACATTAGATCCACCTTTAACTTTGCTGTTATCATGATAATCAGCGTGTGTCTTGTTTTCTCCACATTTATTTGAAGTAACTAACTTTCAGCTTCTTTCAGAACTTTCAGTCCTTGGCGATTAGTAGTAGTGATTCATACTTTTAAATGTTTGTTTCAGTTAGTTTCAAACATAAAAAAGTTCTAAATGTTTAATGACGCAATAAACTGTTTCCCATGACTGTGATTCCTCTGGAAATTTATTTATGGCACATTAAATGGACCTTTTTGTAGTATACATGCCACAATTAAATCAGCCCAATGGATTTGTTAAACACTAGACACAAACTCTTGTGATAAGATGCTTTGTCAGATAGCATGTTACTGAACAGAAAGACTCCCCAACACTAACTTTCCATTGCTTAAAGGGGTCATATGATGCGATTTCAAGTTTTCTTTTCTCTTTGGAGTGTTACAAGCTGTTCATGCATAGATAAGATCCCTGAAGTTGCAAAGACTAAAGTCTCAAAACCAAAGAGATATTCTTTATAAAAGTTAAGACTCTGCCACGCCCCCCTAAAACGGCTCATTCAAACACGCCCCCACATGTCTACGTCACGATGTGGGGAGATTTTCATAACACCGCCCAAATGTTTACGCAAAGAAAGAGGGCGTGACTTTTATTCTCGCTGTAGTATTGTTGCTGCCGCCGGCGCCATGTCCTGGAGACGCTGTGAAAGCGAATCTACTTTCTTTCTTACTTAAATAACACATACAGTATGTTTTGGAGGTTAAGACAGGATTCGTTAAATTCCTAGAGTGTTTCTCAGGCTATTTAGAAAAGTAACTGATGTGTTTTTCAATGGAACAATTTTGGCTGAAATGCTTAAAAACCTCCCCACATAAGCTCATGTAAAATATCAAAGACATTTCACTTGTGGAAGGAGGAACAACCCAGACACTCTTTATCAATAGCTGTACTGTACAAGTCAGCCAGACATCTTAACTTTGTCAAAGTGGAGAAAAACCACTTTGTTTGGACCTCACTTTGAGATTAAATTAAGGTAATAGGACACTTCTTCCATCATTTTTAAAAGCAGTCACCTAATTTCTCCTCTCTCAGTCCACTTCTCATTAATTTCTTCAATGGTACCTACTGCCAGAAGTCATCTTGACAGACTGTCTGGTCGATTTAACAACAAAACCCACATCTAACAAACTTCCCTTCGCAGGTGTTGTTTATATTAGTGACAGACTCCCGTCCATCATTAAGCTGACGGCTCAAGTGGCTAGTCAGACAACCACCGTTTTGTCTGACTAGTTACATAACATGTAATATGCAAGAGTAAAAGAGGTTTCATCTTAGCCTTCCTCCCAGTACCCTTGGCATCATTTCTAATATTTTACATTTGGTCATTTTTCATGTAAATAACACCCAGCTGCTTCTGAAACAGTTGTGCTATTCTGAGTTATGATGGGGGAGACAGTTTCTATAAACTGGTGCTGATGGGTGGCCATCCGCTCTGAAACACTAGGCCCAAAAAGACGACCGGTTGGGTACAGGGCAAAAAAGTCAGTGAGAAAGAAAAGCTAGCAAACACCAACACACAAACAGACAAGCAGATGGTGGAATTTATGTAAGAAGAACTGAAATAAACAAAGAGAGACTGACAGTGAATCTAAGACAGGAAGAGAGAACTAAACAGACAGATGGCGAAAAAGAATGTAAGACAGGAACACAACCAAAACCAATGAAAAAACGTGCATCTGTGCTCAAGTGAGAGAAACAGACATACAGATGGATAGATGGAATATGTTAGATAGAGGGAGAAATAAGAGAGCTGGAAAGATGGTGGGTTTCCTTTCTTAAAAAGTGCTGGGAAAAAAATTGTTCAGCAACTGGTTATTAAATTTCCACACCTTTACACACATGCCCTGATGTTTTAATGTGTCTATTGAAGACGTTTTGTCGCTGATCCAAATGGCTTTTAGGAACTGTCTGACGGCTGGAATTCCCCAGTATCCAACAGCTGATGAAGTCATTGAGATGGGTGGTGAAACATCTTCATTGGAAAGTCGAATTGCTTGCAAATACATTCTACCAGAGATTTTGCACTGACCTGGTTTAATGAAAGTGTTCACAGACATTATGTTTATGTTATATATAGCTAGCTAATGCTGTATTTTGTCACATTCAGTACACTTTAGTGCCTAAAATATATTACATTGCCTGCTAAATTACACCAATCGAACTAAACTGCAAAACCGCCTAATTACACTGTGGAAAGCTTCTGGTTAAAGTATCTTATAGTAAAGCAACACTTCATAAAAGTTTAAGCTAATGTCTGAACTGTTAGCACAACTGTAAAAAGCCAATGCAACTATAAAATTATCCCATAATGATAAAACTTGATGAAGCTTTAGTTTTTCATATCTGTGTGTCAACTACACAACCTTAAGGCAACCTGGCATTGTACTCTGTGACAAATTGCTTCAGATAAAAGCCAAATGCATTCATGTAATGTAAATGATATGTGTTAACATTGTGACATTCTCTGATGTCTTTTTAAAAGTTCCTTTTAAAATATTCCAAAGTCAACATCTAACATATGAACATTAGCATGTGTTTAATGGTGAATGTGTAGCTCTGTTATATATCAGGTTCTGTCAGGATAAGCTCTTTGATAATCACGTGGTAGAAACTGGAACCTTTAGCTATTTTTACAGTTTTTAAAATAAGAAGTTCACAAGTTCAGCGGCTAGGTCCAGTATTGGTGTTAATTTGTATTGCTTTTTGCCTGCTGCATGTCTCATCACTCTGAGGCAATGAGTTAAAACTCTCATCCTCCCGGAAACCCACAATAAAGGAAAAGAGAAAGAGGGGGGGGAAAGGGCTTCAACCCAACAGATGGACAAGAACTTACAGTCCAAAGAAAGGATGTGAGTAAGAAGAGAGAGTGAACTAGGAAGGGGAATGAGGTGGTTTACAGTGCTAGCATGTTTTTAGCATGTCAGATGGTTGAAGGTTGACTTATTTTAAATTTCTGATGAAGTTGTAAAAGTCAAACCCAACTGAAGCAATATGTATTTTTTGACAATGGAAATGCTTTTATGTAGCATAAACCGTTTTGCGCAATAAAACTAGGCCTACAGCCAAATGCATCTAGCTCATACAAAAGACTTTTATCATAATTTACATGTCTAAAGATGTTTGAAAACCAAAGTGAACAGACACTGGCTAATTCTAGAGTTCAACCACATTACAGGCCCCACTAGAATTATACTGAACAGAGACTAAACAACTTCATTACGCTATGTTGGGCTTCTTGTAAAAGACACTTTAAAACACTCACTGTATTCTAAAAGCAGGGCTGCATGTCAGAAAACAGTTTGTAGATGCAATTTACATCCAAAAACAATACAAAATTTACAAATTCTTACACCGCATGGGTAGCAGCTTTTAAAAATATTGGAGAAAATTATCCTACCTTAACTCAATTGTGTGCGTATGATAGATTTTGGTAATAAACAATAATCCACATCTGCAAACCACAGGATGCAACAGATGCACCATATATTGTAAATAACCCTTCTAAATGACATCACCATTCATGCTACCATTGGTACACCACATTCTCCTGTTTTCAGCCACAAAAATGTCACTCTGCATGTTTATATGGATTTCATCCTCTCCCCTTTGTTCTGGGTTTAAACATGAGGTCAACCTCAAATGCAATTGTTATGCTTTGTGTCATTGTGACAAAAGATTTCCTGTTTCCACATCAGCTCAGATCTGGATTCTGGAAAAGAGTAATCGTTATACATTAATGTCACTCAAGCTGTTAATCAAAGCTGCTGATAAAACAATGATTGTTGGAGTACATTTTATATGATAACACTACAGGCTATTTAAATACTATGACACTTTCAACTTTCACGTCTAATTCAATGTGTTATATTGAGATCACTGAGATTGAGATGACTGTGAAAAATGTCCCAATTTAACCCGAATTCATCATAATATGTAAAAATGTCAAAAATTCAACTTCAACTTTGGCTACTTTTGAATGGCAATCAATGGTGAAAGACACTACAAAGTCTAGCATCTATCAGCAAAACAAGGGCAGGACCACATTAAGTTTTACATTTTTTCCATATTCTTTTTTTTTTTTTTTTTTTTTTTACAAGTGCAGTTGTAGGTTAACATGTAGCAAAGGGTATGAGGTTCAGTAGCAAAGATGCCTATTTGCAGTGAGTGATAGCATGTTCTTTACAGAGAGTTCTGAGGGGAGGCTCCTAAAAGCATATGCTCTGATGGACAGACACGAAGGGGGACAGGATGCAACACTCACACTCAACCTACAAGCACAATTGATTAATTCACACTAAAAAGGCCACTGCTATATGTAGAAAGGCAGGAAATAATGACATGACAGCTACTGGGAGAGGTGAAGAGGGAGAAACATAGTGAAGCTGACAGAAAACAAAGTAATAGGTCATAAAGAGAGAGAAAAATAGGGTTGCACTTTCAGAGAAGGCCTTTAAAGCCAAACCAGGTATCATAAAACTTTTCCAATGACATTTTTAATGGCAGTGAAGGAGAAATGGAAGGCAGAATAACCATTACAGCATCCCGATCCGACGTGACACTCACAGGTCATTCTCAAGAATGGAATGAGAGCAAAATTAAACAGGTCTGTTCGGCCAGCATGGGGTAGTCGTTTTACACAACACACATACTGTAAATCTGTTTTTATAACTGGATACACTGACACAGTGAGCTACTCTCTAATTGGCCAGGGGGAAATAAGAGAGATGGGGGAGGAATGCTTGCAAGGTTCGTTAGGTTCAGCTACTGACTCTTTTCACAAGATCCCATTTGTCACCCCCACCTGCTGGTGGCCCTAATTGCAGCCAGTTTACAGTCAACACACACACACGATTCCTAACAAGCAAATTTAGTGTCATGTACATGCCTCTCGTATGCACAAGTGTCTATTTATGACCCAAAGTAACAGTAACTTTACAAGATCACAGTTTCTACAACCTATAAACTTGCCTCCTTTTTTCCAAAGGCATTAATCAACACAGTTTACCACACAGTGGCAGGCTGAGGAATTCTTAATTTGTCACTGAGGAACTAAGCTGTTCCAGATAGGAGCCACTGACCTCAGACCAGCAGTCACTTCCAATATTTAACTATTACTCATCGCCACTGAAAGCACAAAACGGACGCGAGGTCAGCGTAACAACGCAATGTCTCAATGACCAAAGAGACCTCGTTTAGAAATCTTCACATGCCTGTCTTCCTGGAACTAAAATCTTCACTTTAATCTGATCTAGTTTAAAATACTGAGGTGAATCCAGTTGACTCTGAACCTTTGTGTCCCTTGAGATCCAGAGGCATCTGCTCTTTTTGGCCAAAACAATCCAGGAGCAGAGCACACCAGGAGTTGAGCAACAATCTGCTTTTATCTGGAAAAGGAAATCCAAGGGCTCAAATGATTTTTTTGAGTATATACAGTATGTCTTGTACTGTACATGCACAAATCATACATATACAGTAATGTAAAGCCAGTCATTTTCATAAACACAGTTATATAAGCTGATAATATTGCTTGCTGCTGTAAGTCTAAAGCAAGTATAATTTCTCATACAGTAATTATATTTGATTTAAACTATCCCCTAAGTCTTAATATCCAACTTTGGTGCATAATTTATACCAAAACATCTGTGCTATGGACAGTTTGTTAAGGTATACTATTAACTTTCTAAGTGATCACACTTACTTTGACTTTTGTTTGATGACAAAACAAATGAAAAAACCTTGACAAGCCACTTGTGCTCTAAATATGAAAGACTTATCAAATAAGACTACAAAACACCTAAACCACCATAAAAACCACTCGCAACAAACACTCTAGCATCATGGCAATGTGTCTTACATTGGCAAGCTTTACCAATATGTGTGCGATCGACTACATTAAATAACCAGATGATGCCGTGATCTGAACAGTACAGGTCTAGCACGAAATCAGCAGCCTAGAACAGGCTGATGAAACACTGATGAAACAGTCCAGCCCAGCTAGGATTAAGAAGGATGACTTCATACAAAACAGAGTTCAAACTATGAAAAATCAAATTACGAATGAAACGAAAACAGCTGACAAGTATAATGTAGGCCTAATTAATATAAAATACTCTATATAAACAAGAGGAACAAATGCTCAAGAGCAGAAAAGTGGTTGGGGTTTAAGACAAAGTCATCATTTCACACTTTATAGAACATAGAGCACTCGGAATGATAAAACGACACTAAAACCTTTTTCCAGATTGTTTGCTGAAGCCCAGGTTGGCTCTGCACTGCAGCAGAAATAAAATGTCCCTGAAGCCAAACATGCATTACAGCATCTCTTCTGACTTCACTGCTGGCTCTAAGATATCAAGGCAGGTAGGAAACCATTTTCATTGTGAAATGAAGATGGAAAAAATAAGACAAAAGACAGAAATTGGCCATGTGGCATAGAGGTTTGGACAGTAAAGAGGCATGAAAAATGAAGAATAAGAGGAAGAAAATGTTGAGGCCTGGGAGAGCTCTGAACCCTTCACCTTGGATTTGTCAAATAGAATATTCATCTTTTGTCTGATGTGTGGTATGGAAGAGATCAGAGATACTAATGGAGAGAGAGGAAAAAAAGGAGGAGATGCAAGATGAAAAAAGGAGAAGAAGCAGTAGAAGAAAGAAGAAACAGTTTAAAACAGAGAAGACTTCAACCTGCATCTCCCACATAAGCACCACAGCTCAATGGCCACATAAACACTTCCAACCCAATCAAAAATTTTACAAAGGAGGGATGAAACTGCACTACTCAGCCGAATATCCATGCACAGTGAATCCATTTACTTGTGCAATGTACTGAAAACATGGTAATACATCAATGTTACAAAGACTTCTATTTCAAATAAATGCTGTTCTTTTGAACTTTCCATTCATCAAAGAATTCTGAAAAAAAATCCACAAAAATATTAGCAACTGTTTTTAACACTGATAATAATATGAGATTTTTCTTGAGCATCAAATGAGCATATTATTTACAAAAATCATGTGATACTGAAGACTGGAGGACTGGCTGCTAAAAATTTCAGCTTTGCCATCAGAGGAATATTATATTAGGCTACATTTAAATATATTCAAATTTATTTTGCACTATATTATTATTTCATAACAGTATTGTTTTTACTGTATTTTTGTTTAAATAAATGCAGCCTTGGTGAGCATAAGAGACCTTTTTCAAAAACATCTGAACACCTGCCACAGCAATGAGTGAAATTAAAGTGATAATTTGATTGCAGTCCTATGAAGCTACATAAAGCAATACAGGCCAATACTAAATACGAAGATGTCTACAGCTGTAGAGCTGGAAGGATTGTGCTTGGGAAATACTAGAATCAAGAGTTGGAGACGTATTGGGTTTCAGACTTGGAGAGGTATTAGACTGTAGAGTTGTTTACTGGAAGTCTGCCTGTCACCATGTCTGATAAATGTCTTCACTCTCACTGCGGCCCTCCAATCTTCCCATCTAATATATCATATGTACTGATGCGTCTCTTGGTTTAAAACCAAATGCATGTTATTGCGCGCAAGACACACATGCACAAAAGCATGCACAATTATATGCATACATATGCACAGACAAAGCAACACATTCTGCTTTACAGGAACTAAATGTAGCGAGAGTACATTTTCATTGACTCTAGAGACCATATGGGGGGTATTATTGGTCACAGGGTTGCAGGGGGGTGAAAAGGAGGGAGAAAGAGACAGACACAGAGGGAGCAAAAGGAGGTCAAACACACAAAAAAACACGATTGCAACATTTCCTCACTCAGCACCTAGCCAACATTTCCCAGATTCCTTCTATTTTCCTCTTTTCTGGAAGTTTTTTTTCATGGATAGATTTATGTTTGTCTAGGGGCTCACATGTGGAATTTAGGGTGTTCTGCTGACGGTAAATATTTACGAGCCCCGATTTGAGGAAATAAAATAGTGTCTCTTCCTCAACTATCCTTGACCTCCGACATCTGACAACACCAGCTGAGATGTATTATGGTGTCTGCACACACTGGCCAGGTTAACCCAGAATGTGACACTGGATAAAATGTCAGGTCATTGTAGCACCACTGGAATGCTAAAGTCAAACAAGACCCAACACAGATCTTCACAAATGGTGTCATTCGTCTTTTCTCTGTACTTGTTCATTCACGTCACCCATGTTTTACTTTCAAGCAATAATAGCAGGAGGTCAGTTCAGATGAAATGGCCTTTAGTCTTGTTATTAAGCACCGTTTAGACATCAGGACAATGCACGTTTGCAGGCTTTCCAGTAAATTCCGATGATACTCAGGGCAACTTTCTTTTTAAAATCCCTACAGATCAACGAAAGATTAAAACTTGACCTGTGGGAACAAACTTGATCCAGGCTATAATTTTTCTGCGCACAGAAGCAAAACAACACGTCTGGAAAAATACTGCTATTATCTGTGACTGAAAAGCATGACCTTACCAGGGTCAGCTTTTTGTCCTTTTGATTTTTATTATATGATTTATTGCAGTCATTATTACAACAGTCCCCAGATTAGACACAAGAAATCCTGGCCTTCATTTGGTTTTTCCGGTGGCTTCCATAGAGTGAGCCAACAACCTCTGGCCTACTATGAGTTTGTATTCTGTCATTACTTACAGCATTCTGCTGCTAATTAACAGTTAGACAGAAATTAATTGTGAGGAATGCTATCACCCTGATAACATCTGATTGCGATTTGCAATTGAGTTCATGGCCTTAGTTATCACATCCAAAATAAACAGGACAATGGTGAAACACAATAAAACAGAGGACGACAAAATCTGCTCAATCTCTTTTGCAAACTTTTCTGCCCTTTCAAACTATAACTTATTCCAAATCAGACAATGACCAGTTATGACTATTATACATCATGTCAAATATGCCAACTACCTACAACCGCAGCAACCTCAAGGACCGGATTCACAAAAATCTTTATATAGGAAAGACAGAAATTTCTTAAAGTAAATTCATAAAAAGTTCATAAAAGCTTCTTCAAAGCAATTCTTGAACCAAGAATTTCTCAAATATTTTCTTAAAAAACACCTTTTTCTTTTCTTATGAAGAAAATAACCGACTTTGGTGTTATCTGACTGTATGGAGGTTCTTGCCAAAGATTCGCTGATCAACTCAAAGAAAAACACTTGGCAGGCAGTGTTTTTGTGCTGCCTGGATTACAGTAATAATCATCATAAGCATACACACTATTTCCATTGTTACTGGCTGGATGGGACTCGTTTTATAGCATGCTGTGTATTTTAAATAGTCATTTTTAATGCTGCATTCATTTGCACTTTTGTTTTTGACGCGATCGACCTGAGATCAAACTTTTTTTCTCCCTTTTCAAATCTCATATCACATCAGAAAGGCATTTATTTTCACTAAAAATGAAGGAAATAATCAAAAAGTTGAAAATAAAGTATCGGGTAGGGTTAGGGCAGGTATACGGAGGGTTTTATTGTCCCAGTAAGGTGGCATCCATTTAATAATTTGAATTAAAATTATAATTTACACTCAATATGTTATTATTGCGTACTGTTTTATAATGTACTACAATACTGAGGTGCAGATAATTGCCACTATTTGCAATAAGTAGTATAAATAGCAGAAAACCTTGCTATTTTAACATAGTGTAAATAGAATCCATTGTAGTGCAAATAGTCGCTGCCAAAATTTTATTCTTAAGAAGGTTTCTTGAATCTGGCCCCAGTTCCTCAGCGCAGACTTTTTTTTTCATGTATTATTAATATTTCAACATTGACTAGTTTGTGGTGAGATATGTTGATTAAGTTATGGTAGCTTTGAAAAATCTAATCATTTAGAGAACACTTTTAGTCATAGGCATTTGTGAGTAAAAGGTTGCACTATTCCAAATCTATTTCTCAAAACACCAGATTCATTTCCTGAGTTGTTTGTTTAATATACAGACTTTAAAATAAGATTTATAACAGACTTCAAGGCGTTTACACATGACTTCTCATGGGTATTAAGAGTCTCTGCAGAGAAAAAGAAAGAAATACTATTACAAAGCGACAAAGTGTGAAAGCAAGTGTGCAGTAATAACATCTGTCGGAGGTTAGCTTTCCATCACATGAACTCTGCAGTTCACCCCGTGTTTGTACATCTAACACTTTCCTACCACCTCATTCCTCATTTTAATTAGTCAGTCTGATTATTTTAGAACTGTCTCAATATGAGCTCATTTTTACCACGGCATGAAAAATAGCTTTAATAGAACCACAATTCATGAACGTAAACACAAATTGATCTTAATTCAAATGAAGCATTGCTTTTTCGTCAAGCAGTTTTATGAGGTGAACAAAAAGTAGGGTTGCCAGATTAAAATGAAGTTAAGTAAGCTGCAAAAAAGTGTTGACACAGCATATTATGTGGTATTTTGCAGTGCACAAAGAGATGATTGTGAATGTTTTAAATCATGTTTATGGGTTTGTTATGAAAGCAAAATAAGAGCTAAAGCACCACTTTGGCATCACGCTTCAGTGTCCCATCTATTTGTAAGATGTTTTCTCTGTCACTATGGATATTTGGTGGAAGTGTTTCTTTTACTTCATTACAGGAGAGGAATTGGCTTTCAGTTCACATTTCAGCCTTAAACATCCCTGAGCAAATTTATCGAGTAATAAACTGGACTTGTCTCTAGGAACTCCATCCATTTCTTTAAAACTTTTGAACTGAAATGGAAAATCCAAAATTTGCACACAGGCCACGACTCTTACCTGTGCACTCCTGTCGAAGTCCTTTTCCATAGTATCCTTTCTCACACACACAGTCGTACTGTCCTGTGTGTGTACCACATTTACAGCTGGCCATCATGTCACAACAGTCCTTTCTCTCTTCGCACAATGATGAACACTGGGCCAGATCCTCCTGAATATAACTTCCAGTTGGAAGATCTGGAGAAAAAAAAAATGGCAATGAATATCAGACTTTGCACTTTTCTCTGATGCAAAAGAAAATAATTTTGGCCTCATAATTCATCTATTTCTTCATGTCTAACTAAACTCCAAGAGGCTCTGGAAAAGTGAGCATGTGTGTTTCGGTATTGGCATCTTCTGCATAACTAACTATAAAAACCTTGGCTTTGGCAGGACCATTTTGTCTCCCTAAATACAAACAAATGCATTGCTCCAGATGTTGGCATACACAGACAGGCTACGCAAGCTGAAGGAGTCTACACTATCTTGGACAAAGGATATGACAGGCATGATATCACAATGGGAGGCGAGAACAAACGATGCCACAGCTTTAGTCAGGCCTTCCCTTGCCCAAAGCCATTGATTGATCTGTTGCTATCCAGAGGGCTTCTTTGTTTTATATCTCTCTGGGTTTAGCGTAGGTGGGTGATGTCATTGTGAAGAAAGGGGTCTTTTGAGTTCATGTGGCTGATTGAGTTCAGAGCTCTGATAAGAAGAATCTGCTATAGCCAGAGAGCCAAAGGAAATAATAACACTGAATTATTTTTGTACCAGTTTTCTTTTACGCTGGGATTAACAGGGGCTCATATTTGTCAGGCTCAGGAAAAATTAGCTGGATTGGCCTTTGATTTCCCTTTACAAACATTCACCATGGTAACCATAGTTTCTGTTAAAATATCACAGCAAATGCAATTATTACAGTAAAACAGCTTGGTATTAGTCACCACTGACATCAAAATAAAGTTTGTTATGCTGTTATATATGGTATTTAGAGGAAACTATGGTTACCACGGTAAATTTTAGTAAAGCTTGGGTTTATATGAAGAAATATACGAGAATTCTGCATTGTACTTTATATAGGCCTATACATATACCTTTTTACAATGAATCTTTGGTTAAGGCCTTTTTAAACTCCGCTTAAAGTCCAACTTTAACTCTTGTTTACGTAATGTTTAACACCACATTTTTTTTGGCAGGGTTTTTTAGCACTACTTTTAATAGATGTGCCAGAGTATTAAAGTGTGAAACCAAGCAGTGCTAAAATGTTCCTGTGAGCTGTATAGCAACAGAAAACCGGGAATAATCTTTTACTAACCTAATTATTTTTATACAGTCCAGAAACTTTGACGCTGTTTAGTGTACATCCCCGAGAGAAACTGTTAACATGTCGAATAGTGACAGCAAACGCCATTCATTCATTCATTCATTCATGATTCATTCATTCATTCGAGAGAAAAAAAAACATTAAAACGAAATACAACCTGTGGAAATTTGGGACATTTCCAAACCAACAAATGTCAGGCTAGTAAAGCAGAGCTAGTACCGATATCAGGGTTGCGTACTGATCACTGGCTTGTCCAATCAATAAATTGTGACCTTGGACCACAAAACCAGTCATAAGGGACAATTTTTCTTTTTGAGAATAAATATATAAATATGAATAAATGAATAAATAAGCTTTCCATTGATGTATGGTTTGTTAGGACAGGACAATATTTGGCTGAGATACAACTATTTGAAAATCTGGAATCAGAGGGTGCAAAAAAATCAAAATATTGAGAAAATCGCCTTTAAAGTTGTCCAAATGAAGTTCTTAGTAATGCATATTACTAATCAAAAATTAAGTT